>JTDE01001644.1:120861-133046 GCA_014338405.1 Paragonimus skrjabini miyazakii | reverse complement strand
TACGGTTTATTGGAAATACCTCGCGCCGAAGTTACCCAGTCACAATACAGACGCATGCATACTCTTCATGTTATACCATTCCAGATGGAATTTGCTCTCTTCTGATTGGCCAGAATTCAGTTCTTTTATGTCATTGGTTGATTAATACGATTGCAGTTTCTTTGGTGGATGTGGGTGCCAAACAGAGGAAGTCTGTTGTGAAATTCGGAAATAGAAATATACTAAAAATCACGACTGTCTAAACATTTTCCTAATTAGGTGCAGTTCGGTCTTTGTTAAAAAACACGGATGTGTTTTTACCTTCAGGAACATCTTGCATGTTCCTAGGACAATTCGTTCATTTCACTTCTAACTACACTGCGTAAATTTACTCTTTTTATAAATTTGATACTAGAAACCTAAGCAGTCGTTTGATGTTCACAGAAGAAGTCCGTGAGGAGATTCTAAATTTAGTGTAAGTGATATATAAGACTGAAAAGTAAAAAGATGCGTCAACAGCTGTTTTGTAGACATTAGCAAAACAAACTTGCACAGACGATGATGCAAGTTTTGTAAAAAATTGCAACTAAATTAATCATCAGAAGATAGATCTATCGACTTTACTGACTTGCGTTTTATAACCCAAAATGCAGTCGACATGTCGACAGTGAAGATAGCAAACGTTATGTGCAAATAATCTATGTTATTGCACAGCATCTAGCTGATATTTTACGGCGGCTGTCACGAAGTTTGAGAAATGCTTAGTCTCCAGGCAAAGCCAACAAAGCGTGACCATTTTCACTCTGCATTTTTGTCAAGGTATGGTTGGTTGGTACGAAATATTGGGTGCGGAAGGACATTCTTGCAACTGTCATGTTGACTTCACTGACAGATGAGATGAATTGTATTTATTTTTGTGTAGAGTTTATATATGTGTTAATAATTGCTTGCCGACCTTTTCATTACTTCATTTATATCAATAAGTACGTAGTCAATGAAATAAAACAGAACACTGCATCAAAATTTGGTTGAGAATTTTACCGATAATTCCCCTCTCACTTTCACACAATTATGCTTTTTAAAAAAATAAGATGACATTTGTCCAGCGCAGTAAAGCTAGTTTTATCTGACCTCATATTCACCAGCACGGAAATAAATTTCCACAAACCTTTTGTGAGAATTACCGGTATAATTTTCCTTGAAAGCTGATCCTTTTAATACAGCACAACTAAAATTCAAAAGTCTAACGTTAACCTCGAAACCGTAAAGTATATTCAATTAACTGTTTTAAATTGAATTAAAAGACATCCACCTAATCGCTTATTAAGGTTTACAATTGATTACTTCACAAAGTACGAGCTGGATTTCGACTAACTTATTTGAATTCGTAGCACCATAAAAATTAACAGCATAGAATTTCGGTTGAAAAAAAAATTGACTGTTACTCACAGTGGACCGCAGGCTTAACATTCCAATAAGCTTTAAAGCCAGCGCACTCCACAAAGAACCAGACTTAAGGTTTCTGTTACTAAAGCTCGCGCTCAGCGTATGTTATTTCCGCGATCGAGACTTAAACTGTGGCCAGGCTTCCATGAGATAGTCGTATTGACCACTACTTCACTGACTTCACGCTGAACATGATTGAGTTATCGCGCTTCATGTTATTATATATGGGTCGCAGAAACAGCACAATATTTGATGTTTCTATGTGAGCCCGTCCGACCTTACTATAATTTAGCCTAATGGCTGTCTGACATTCTCCACAAGGTTGTGATTGCTTTAGTTTCCGTTTTTTGAATGATTTATTTTGATCCGACCAAAATTGTGAAGAATTTGGCAGTGATTCATAGCAAAATGCATTAATTTTAATCCCAAAGTCTTTCCCTGCATAAGAATGACAATGTGTTATGCACTGTTATCTCCCGCCAGTGTTTACAGACGAACATTCCTTTTGCTTCTCTCATTTACGCGCTGATAACAGTTGTTTTACTTTTATTGTACTGTTCCAAACAAGGTGGTGATGTGGTAGATCGTAGCTCATTAAATCCAATAGTAGCCAGCATTTTCCTGAGAATAGGCGAGATGAAATTTTCATACTGAATTCATTGCACCACTTGCGTAAACGTATGCTGGCAACACTAATGAATACTAAGGAGATTACCTCTACCAAGGTTTATGGAGATTCAGACGCCTCTGTTCGATCTTTCACTGTTTTTTACAAACGAAAGGTTGAAGGCAATCTTTCGAGTTTTAGATAGTTGACTTGCTCGATGTATGCATTGTATAACACAGTGTCGTGTACCGTGAAACAACCAATACCTATACTGCTCCTGGTTTACCTCGACGACCTACAGGCAGGGCTTAATCGGAATCTTGTGATTCAGATCTAGGTAAGTTGACACCAGTGGAAGCCTCAAGAAGTAGGAATAAATTTTTAATAGCAGCATGATGAAAAATGTTTTTGGAAATTTTGTTGAACATTCATCACGAAAATCGGGTGACCAAAGCTCCGATGAAGACTGCATTCAGTAGTATATTTTTCAGAAGGTGACCTTTACAGATGATCTTATAGCCAATGATGTCGATAGAAAATTATAATCACCCTTGATTTGAATAACCAAGCTGTCACATTAAAGTTGTTTTCCACACGGAATATAGTTCCCATCAACCTAAGCGTGAAACAACTAACAGTTTTGCTCCTGTTATAATTGACCAGTTTGTTCCCAGTTGTGATTACAGTAGATCAGACAATATTTCTCAGCGAAGGGAGGGTAACACAGCCCTCGGTGACTGTTTAACGCGATAATACAACAAACTTTGACATCTAGGAGAGAGAACCAAGACCCAAATTATCCACTCACTAAACACTACTCAAATACTTACCATCTAGCCCACAAATTGTCCCATTCATTTTGTAGCTACGCGATGGAAACTCGAAATAGCTCATATTCAATGAAATGACAATGCACATATCGAAAACACCAAATTCTCGCTTGCTATAAACATTACCATAATACGTTTTATGACCGCGGAATTGACCCCGATTTTATTGTTATGCCGCAGCTAACTAGTGTTCTTGCTGCCACGTATTCGAAATCATCTGTTTTTCTTTCAGCGACTGGCGAGAGTGAAGAAAATACTATTATCTTGTTGCTTTGATAAACTGGTTCAAGCTGTATCAAACAGTCAAGTGAGCTGTTATTGAAAAGTTTCGCTTTCTGTCACTTTCAAAAGACACGCTGCTGGGAATGCTTGATTATGGAACATCGGATTGACGGAAATAAATAAAAATGTTATATATTCACAGCATACATTTTTTCAACCGTTTTACGGAAGAATGTGATTTAAACAACTATAATTTCTAGACCACGGCAACAAATATATGTGACTCGATTCAAAAAGAACAAACTCCAACAAAGTGAAATGTGCCAGCAAAACGTTCCAAGAATGTGCTGACGGATCGAGTGAAACCGAGACAGAATTTGTAGAACAGAAGTTGCGCACATCTAATGATTAACAATGAGGTACTACCGAAATGTGATTATTTCGAAAACAGCCACAATGATTGAGATATATTTCTCTAATTATTTGATGAAGTCCCGATGACTACGCAAACTCTGAACTGTACTCATATAAATGACGTTAAATTTGCTCAACACTGTTAACAATTATCGTTGTACTTCTTCCCAGGGAACCTATATCAACAGCAAACCGCAGAGTTATGACTACGTTCATCTATCGGATTACCATATTTATTTGTAATATATATCATCGCACGTGAGGTAGATGATCACACATTTTGTCTGCAGGTGTCCACAGACTTCACTACAGACTGAATCGGGAAGGCCATGTGAAAATATAGATAAGTTACGGCAGAATCAACTAGAGATGGCATGAGATCATGAAAAATATATGACGGAGGAATTGAAAAAGTACGTTAAAACGGTTCATTCCTTCACCAACTCATTTCGATACATTATGTTGTAACTTAACATGAGGCTCACAATTTAGTTTTCAGTTAGATACGGGAACCTAATTGATTATGTCGAATGAATCTCATACTTTCCAGCGCATTACGTATCGCTTACGCGCTGGCATTTCACAAATATATTCCTAGATACAGCAGAGATTTAATTCTGCCCAATTGTACGTTATAATTTTATCGTTTACTGAAATTAGAAACTCATTTGTTAACCTTGAAATATTTATAAGGGTCATTTTTGCAAACCTGTATTTTTAACCATAAGGATTGATACAATTAACCCAGTGTTAACAGTTCGAACTTATTCAGAGCATAAGGCCAAGATAGAAGCTATTCATATTTTCATTAGCACTTTTTTGTTGTTTTTTAAACTCACAGAGATTAATCGTGTGTTGTTTGACTTGTAACAACATGTTTGTTTTGTTAACCAACGCATGCTTTATTCGTAAAAACGGCTGATAAACCCTTAATTCTTCAGGTACAAATGGTTATCTTTAAAAAAATACCAGACTTTTCTACAAAGCAGAACGACCGTTTCCAATTTTACTGTTGGCATATCCTGTCGAAGGTATTAAAAATAACAATAATTTCATTTCCAGATAAATATTTTTACCATGAGCGAAGTTCAGGATGTATTTATAATTTGCCTCAATGAGACATTCACACCATTGAGCACCTCTTCCTCCGTCAGAAAAACTACACAAACACTGGAAAAAATAGTGCAATCAGTTGACTACATACTCACTTTATGTGTACATTACCAGATTAAGTTAATGTACACACTGCAAACGTGAGATGAGTTGAATTCATCGGTTAGTTGACTGTCTGGAGTTCTTGTTAACTTATCAGAAAAATACAAAAAGGAATATGAAGGTTTTTATCTAAAAATAATCAAACTGATTGTTTTATCTGCAAATTCAACCTATGCGCAGCATACTTTTTTCCCAATACAGATCCTTACGAAATAACTGGCATCCGTTAACTTTGGGCATATGTACTTCGAACAAGTGAAGATAATACCATCCCTAGAAGGTGGCTTATTAAAATAGTGGATGGTCATATGAGACATTGTATCTATTCAGTCCTGAGCCACTTTAATCAATTTCGGTTTCAGAAACTCACGTGTGGAAATATTATTTCTACTCTACACTTATTGTCAGCTTCGTCTATGGAAACGGTTCTCCAGTAAGTACAAAACAAAATACGATTAGATTTGGATGGTTTCACTGGTCCAACATGTACCCACCTGTTTATCAAAGAGGGCAATTAATGCTTCCTGGTAAAGGATATACTGCCAGTTCTGTAAAAAACCTGCGAATTTCTCCAGATCAACCTTGTCTGGTGGTTATCGCCGTCAACAACTCACATACTCAATGGGAAAATATGTAACGGAACGAAGTCAAACGAACAGCACATCATTTTTGTGTTCACTTCAGATGAAATTGTATGTAACGTACAATCTTTCATGTGATGACTTAATGAACAATGAACAAGACATGGAAGTCCGAAATATTTATTGTGCAGGCTGGTTAGTATTATCACTGGTTATCAAAAGACAGCAAAATACTGCCGACGTTTTATCCACGAAGTACTTAGTCAAATGTTTAGCGTGTGAAAACGATAATTTTTGAAAAAATTGTAACCGTTCATTCACTTTATAAATATGAACATATCGATAAGAAGAGGGAAAATATTAAGCGCTAGCGTTTTGTACTGTCTCCACAATATCAAATATCAATAACCAGGAAAATATATGCGTAAAGCATCGGCGAAATCAAGTTAAAAAAATAAAACGGCAGGTGGATTGGAGAATACAACGAAAAACTAGCGAGTCCATGGAAGTCCAAGATTTACGTACAAGTGTTTTTGTAAACATACTGCCGACTTGAGACGGTCAAGTGCAACCGTCTAAGCGAAACGTTAATTACGCGGATTAGCGTGACGCAGTATAATCCTAAGTGTCCATTCGAGATTAATCCGATTACCAGTGGCCAACAGGTGTCTGGCGATAAATGGAGACAGAATTTTGCGTGATCTCAGGATGGAGAAAATTGTCAGCGTAGTCACATTCTGGACACATTTTGGCAGTTGCCTCTCCATCCCAAAGTTCAGGCACTCATCGCTCTTCTTCCGATGTAGTTTTCGCTACAGTTACACACGAATTGGTGAATACGAGGTGAGGTGTCGTTAACAGATTGATTTTTGATTTTAGGGAGGATGGCGGTATCTTGTGACTGCGGTCGCAGACTACGATTTCGGCAGCATTGTGGACTCGTTGAATGGATGTGATGAGACGTTTTGTGATTTGATGTGTGACGGTGTGACTTTTGAATCTTATTTCAATGTAGACTTTCTTCTGTTTTGCAATCATGGAAGGTTTGTTTGCTTTTACTTGTTGTTGGATGTGTCTTTTGATAAATTTTACCAGATATCTATTATCTTCCAACTTGATTGTAGGCAATCAAAAATCTTTGGCTAGAAGTATTTCATGATATATTGGTTCAGCGCGCTGAATCAATTTTTTAACCATCGCATTCTTTTTTGTACACATTTATTACCTGACGTTTGCAATGGATATTTCAACCTTGGTATTGAAGCAAAATCAACTTATTTTAATTGGTTTGGACAGAGTACGTTTTAAAAAGAGAGTCAAAAAGATGTTGCAAAATTCATACTGCTTATTAGTGTTGGCTGCCACTGTTTTCGGAGATCAAAATCTTGTCATGGGAACTACGTAGAATGGAAGTGCTAATTAACAGATTCCGTCTCGTTAACAACATTCAGTAGAGCGTTGCCCTGACCAGAGCAAGAAATAAAGTCTTGTATTCAAAGGATGTGAGCCAACTATTACTTTGCCGGTTGTCGCAGGAGGTCCCGGCAAGAGTTGTTTGGCTTTAGCATGCTGGAGATCAGTGAACTTTTTTCATAATAACAAGAAGCAAAGACCAAGTTTACTTAAAACCACTGCGTTTAAATTTACCATCACAACATTGTAACACCTGCGTGATCAAGGCTAATGACAAACCTAAACTGTAGGACAAAACTAAAACCATCTTATTGCATATTTTTATCATTGCATACATGGGTAAAAGATTTGCAAATCAAACGGCTTTAAAATAGCCCGGGATTGATAATAACGCCTTAGAAATGTACGAAGCATTATTAAAACAACCAGACCCAGGTCAGAATAACAACAATCAAAACATTTTTACCCAATTAATCTAAACAAGCATTAAATTAATTCAAGTAATTCTCTGAGAAATTACATTGCGCTCCATTACACGACAAGTTTTTACTGCGTGAGCATAGTCCGGTACTGCAACTTTATTTCTATCCAATAGCTAGTCACGCTGAATAGACTAGATAGCCTTTACATGGGGTCAGTTCGAATTTCGAGTACATTTAAAAACTAATTTCGGCACAAAGGATGTTTTGAGCGTTGACTGCCGTCAGTATGTAAAACAGCCCGTACATCGTACACATAATGGCGGTGAAGTTAAGCAGCTTTATATTTGTGAATTTTCAGCAGTTGCTCAAGACTGTTTAAAAAAAGTTAGTTTCAAACTGCTAAACGAGTTGTTTCCTGACTCATTGAATAAGTGAACAAAAGTTTTGTCTGAAGCGTTATTTAAGTCAGAGTTTACAAACAAACTCGAGGAAGATCTAAAATTTCGTTTTTCTTTTATGAAAACATTTCACATCCTACTGTCATTCACTGATAATCCTCCGTTTTGCTGTCGAGATCAGTCAAACAGGATTCGTCACTTGTCATTCATAGAGTATGTATCCTACAACAAAATCCTTCCAACATTGCAGATTACAAAAATTTATCCTTTATTACTAACTTTACCGCAGTTGCTTTAGTTAAACTTTAGTAAATCAGTTTTACTTGGACTACTCAAATATCAAACGAATGGTGTGGAGAAGTAGGGTATCTGATCATCAATTATTTCAGACAGTTCGATTAAATCATCACTGGGGTGCACTTTGATTGACCGAGAAGAGTAGTTATGGTAAACTTGGCTTTGGTGTAATTTCGATTGCAGTGGAAGAAAATAGTCTCCTAATCTTTGTTTTGATGAGCCGCATTATATTCATGATAATTTTTGAGTTTTTAACATAACATCCAACACCTCCGAACAGGTGGAGTGTTTTGCCAGTCCTCTTTATATCCAGCCGAATAATTTAGAAGTTCCAAGTACTCTGCTTTCGCAATTCAGTCAGCTCACCTAGCCGTGGCAAGGTGTGAGTATAGCAATTGTAGGAGACTGCGCTCGTCCCATGGGCTTTGATCAAGCAATCATTCTTTCATATCTCAACCACAGGCGGTGCCGACAGACAACTGCAGTGCTCACATCTGTTTTCATGACACCCGACGTCTACGTGACCAGTTAATGTCGAGCCCGCACTACTATCCAAAGGCAGCAACGTGAAATCATTAAATCTGTTTCGTGGCTAGTCCTTTTATATTGTGTTGAATTTCTTCAAAGTAAAAAGTAAAATTATAGCGCTCTATAATGTTTGTGCATTCGCTGAGAGAAATAAAAGTTGTCAAAATACTACAAGGTTGTGTGAAGATGCGTTTTTATCAGAGGATTTACAATGCTGAATAGTTGTTAGTCTTGATAGTGATCATGCCGGTGAATCATTTGGTAACACAAAACGAAGAGAATTCCTTTACGGTCACTTACTGCACTAAAGTTGGATGGGTATATATCTGTTCATAATATTATCACACTTAACCACCAAAAGCCTACAGTAAACGTAGAGGAGAACGAAAATTTATCTATTAATTTCCACTGAAACCAACTTTACTCCAATTTCCTGTGTTCAAATAAAAGAAGAGAGCGGTCGGGGATTTACACTTAATTACTAATCAAAGAACCATCATCTGACAAAAGTGTTCAGTTTATATGACACTGCTGAAAAAAAAAGATAGCCTGACCCAGTTTCAGTCACAAAGTGGGCATCGAGCATCTTAGAATGGATACAATTCTTTCATATATTTAAGTTGGGCTGAAGTTTTGATTTACTTTTCGTTATCACACAAAACCAGGACTGACTAACTCGCAGTGCGTCCAAATTAACACATGGGTACAACTTTAGTTTTTGTAGCTTTTTGTAACTCATCCTAAAATAGAAACGGCTGAAGCAATTAAAGGTTTAAAACAAAAACTGTTTTCATAAATGTGCAACGCAATTAATAACTAATCTAACGCTATAGGGAATTTCATATTCTATCACTTACAATCATAGCCCTTTGTAAGCAAGTCACATGGGCCGTTACACCCTAAAGCTTGAATTACCTTTCTGATGAACAAAGAGTTAATGTATAATGGACAGCTTGATCACTCTACACTCTGTGCCTCGTGCAGTTAAAGAGGGTTTCTACAAGTAGCAGACTGTAGTGAATACTGTAGAATGGAATATGTGTAAATAAGCTGCCAAGTTAAGAATTAAATTCAGAATTTTACCCTGATGAACAGTGATAAACATTAAGCGTGCATAGTATTTAAATCGTATTTATCTTATTGGATATTTATAATTTTATACTGTACAATTTGTCAGAAATCACATCACCGCTCCGGATATCCTCAATACCAAAATCGAATTACAATCGCGGAAGGCAGGTCGTTCTACGAATAGGTGGACTCCAATCAGATGTTATCAACAGGAAGAAGCATCAGTTACAGGTTGCTAACTTAAACAAAATCATTATAAACACCTAAGCTGTCACAATGTTTTGATTAGAAAGATAGTCAAGTCATGGTCAGTTGGACTACTATAATCAACTTAAGCATGTCGTAACGGAGAACTAGCTTTTCTTGAAACAATATACACCTCTATTTTCAGGAGCTGTTTTTGGGAAAATGTACACTGTAAGTGTGTGCACTAGATGAAAATATCTCCAGTCGTAAATCAGTGAGATTCGTGTCAAAACATTCCATTTGGTGAATAGGGGAACTTATTTATCGAGCTCTTTGATTGTCAGTCTTATAAACTACGTTATTTTACTCGAATTTATTCAATCGATTAAAACACTCCTGAGGAAGGCCACCCAATGTGGTTGAAACTTAGAGTATTACAACTTACTCATAACGTTGTGTTATTCTCAATCCATTTAACAATACGTATGTTTACACTACCGATTGTTTTACTTTTATTGAGAAGAATAGGTAGAGACAAATGAAACGAAGTCTGCACGATTCAGAATAGGTTCAGCAGGCATAAAAGTAACACGGGAAGAAGTGAGAATATGTAGAACTAGAGAGTCGAAGCAACACATTTCAGAGATCACCTCAACTCAAACGGAAATCTGCAGGTTTTCTAAATTTACAAAACCGTGTCACGGTCTATCTACGTTTCGTCACGTAAACTCTAGTTAAAAACTGTTAACTTTATGTTGTTCATAGAGGACGATACTTGTGATCTTCAGCAATGTTATTAGTAATTTGTAAACTGACATTCCAATCTATGGGGTGCTATATAATCGCTTGCATTTGTCTTAGACAAGAAATCAATTTCGTAGTGTAAGGTTGATAATCCTAAATGCAATAACATGAGTGGTGGTTAAGAAAGTAACCTCCATGCGGTACGTCGATAAGATTTCCATTAGACAACTACGGTTAATAGTTTTTATTTTCCTACTCTTGAAACACCAATTACGTAAACGTATTTTTATCTCATAAAGCTAATTTTAAGATAGTTAAGTATATTTATATGAGCTCAGTGTAAATTGTGGAGATGAGACCTTAACTATTTCTGTTCAGTGTAAGGTAACATATTCAGTCATTGTCATATCCTCTTAAGTTCTACAGATATGGCATGCAAATATGGTTTAGTAAATTACCGCTCAACAGAACCAAGTACATTTACTATTCTGGTAGGATGCAAATTTACCTATGAACTATTGTCCTGGAAGATATATACGTTCACGGAACAGAAGGAGCGCATTTAATGAACTCATGTGAACTACTTAATATGAAATCCAGACAGATCAGCTTGCGACTAATATCGAACGGAAAGTTGATTTTCACTAGGTAATACGAGTTCCGCAGGGCACTTGCGCCTGTTTCATACATAGATGCAAATGCTGTTGGCTTCATTGTTCTCTAACTCAACTTATGTACCCGTTTATTAACGGATTAGTTTCATGGATTAGTTCAAAGATTATCTTAGGACGTAGCAGAAACAGGTCCCAAAATGTTTAAAATCACTGAGGATTCAACAGTCTCAGTCTGACAGACCAGACACTCGTAACTTCGGACCATCGATTACTAAATATCCCTTGACAACAAACCAACAAATCGGTTACGTTAACTTCTGTGACCTATTGTTACATAATACCAACCTAAAGATAATTGTCTTGTAGGAAGATGTATTGAGCCAAACGTACCATTTACAGTTTTATGCATAGTGGCTGAAGTAACCCATCAGATTGTTGTGGTCCTGAATTACTACTATTCGATATAAATGCATGTGTCCCAACTCACCATCTGTATCTGTTTTTCTGATGTACCTAATATGCATGGTTCAGCTACTGACGGCAAACAACTTGTTGACGAATCACAGACTAAAATTTCCTTCCGCTCTCGCAAACTTTCCTAGATTTTATCGCCGTGAGGAAAGCACCATCACACTGTAGATAGGCCAACTTGTCTCCATTTCAGACAACGCTTTCTAACCATACATTTTTCAGCAAGTCCAAAAGCAGTGCTAACATTGGCCACGCAGACGTGACTTGCGGTCCATAGTCTGACAGTTCAACAGATTGTTAAGTAACTGAATTCTGTGCAATTTTCTGCACCATCTCCAGCGATGCGGATTTCATAGGCAGACAGCATTTTCAACCCTGGAAGATTAACCTGAAGACGTTTTACCCATGTTGATATTCAACTCAAACTTTATTAATTTGGTTAATAAAGTCGTCGTAACTTTCTGCAGCTCCTCTTCACTTTTTCCAAGAATGTACTGTTATCTATGAACAGCCGCTTCCGAAAGGTCGAGTCATGAACTATTATTGAACTGTCAAAGCATATAATATTCAGCAGGTAAACAACTAGGCCATATTTTAGAAAAGACCTCATTTCAAAAAATCTGGACTTCGGCTGGATTCGAACCAGCGATGGAAACAAGATGCCTAGAGGCGGCAAATGCTCTACCAGTTGAGCTACGATGCCGAGCCGGAAGCTCGTTTACCGCGTACAAG
This sequence comes from Paragonimus skrjabini miyazakii, assembly GCA_014338405.1. Classification (NCBI taxonomy): domain Eukaryota; kingdom Metazoa; phylum Platyhelminthes; class Trematoda; order Plagiorchiida; family Troglotrematidae; genus Paragonimus; species Paragonimus skrjabini miyazakii. Next base: position 120,876 of record JTDE01001644.1, on the reverse strand, counting down.
CATGTTGTTTCTGTC
>JTDE01001644.1:93146-107900 GCA_014338405.1 Paragonimus skrjabini miyazakii | reverse complement strand
AGTCGTGGAGTTATAGCTCATTGTGTTTGGGTGTGCTTCTTCCATCGCTGGTTTGAATCCAGACGACGCCCAGATTTTCCGTATGTGCAACTTATCTGAGAGAGATAGTGGTGTGAACTAGCAATGCGTTTAGCACCAGACGAAGTTAACCCTTAGTCCAGACTGAAAAAGGTAAACAACTACTAACTGCAACCTACCCACACACATGATTGCATATTTGGATTTCAAAGAACAACAACAAAAATCATAGTAACAAACGAAATCTTGCGAAGAAAGGTTAAACATAGTTAACACTGACAAATGTAGCGATAAGAAATCGTCTGTTGACATTAGAATTGAAAAATCTACTAAACATGCGTCATTTATTTTTTTAGTGTGATATGAAATGTACATACTGACAGATATGTATAAGTTGAATATCACACAAGTGATCACAGCTTTTGTATTACCATAAGCGCTTCAGCTAACTCAATACGAAAAGAAGCACCGTACTCGAGTTTTGCTGTTGTAAGGGCTCCTAAGTAGGACCGACACAAAATTTAACGCCATTGTTGCAGTGATCAATAAGATTACTTCATAAATGGTTGACCGGAGCTCAGATCCTGATCATGGCGTGGATTTTCACCACTGAAAACCTATAAGACCAGCGAAACTCAAGTCGAATGCTTCTTTTCGAGAGATGCTGGCTGAAACATCTACAATAATGCAATGGTTGTAATCCATTGTAGGTGGAACTCAATGTATGCCACTCAAAGTTCCCGACTGTTTATCGGTGTGTAAAAATATTTCCATAATACCGAACTCTGACCACTCCAAATATTTGGTGATATCAGAATAACTGATTATTGCCCAGTTTACATGGTCGAAGTACTACGGAATCCTTAGTCGCTTATTTTCAGTTCACATAGAAATGTGTTGTACGAATACTGCCTATATTTTTCCCGGCAGAATAAATACATTAGAACCCACATGTCAAACATTAGGGGGTAATGAGTTGATTTTGAAACAGTGAGGAATCAGGCAAAACTTTTCCCACTGTTTCATTCCATCATTCATCATCTGTTCAAAACTCCAAACATGCAGTTCAGTGTATCTTTTAAAAGAACGCAATTAGCGGAACAAACTAAAAAATATTTCCAGTGAAATACACAAGCAATTTGGTTTCTTGCAAAGGTGGATGGAGTCTCACTTCAATTTTTATCGGCCTCAATATCTTAGCAGTGCTGTTTGCCTGCCAAACACTGCAGAGCCACAAAGGAGATTGAACAGTTTACTAACCTAGTTTTCCTGTGCCCATATACGGACTCTGGTGTTGATATAATAGGAAGAGGTAATGTGCCCGAGACGAATGGTGTATTTTCTTACATTAGAAACGTTCAAATGGATACTGACTCTTGTAAAACTTCTCGACTGATAACCCAATATCGAAGGCATTACAAACGTTGGTGAGCAGGGGCATATCTCTCAAGTTTGGTGTGAGAAAACTGAACCAACATGCAGGCGAAAATTGAAGATGGGTTTTGACAAGAGCCCCAGGAAAAGGTGCCCCATCACGGGCGATGTTACACATGAACATTTCAGCAAAAATGATGGCCATCATTGGTCGGTGAACATTCCTAAACCGAAACGCAAATTGTTTTCCTTCACTGTATTCGAAAATATTTCGAGAAAATCTGCAGTACACTTTGAATAGCTCATAGATGATACACTTATCTACCACAGTAACGCTGTATGAGCTGGTTGAAACTCTTATGCGATTTTATTTTCAGTCAGAATGTAAACTTTTGTATTCCACTGGATTTTATTGAACATCAAATTTTGTCTGTACAGAAAACATTCCCTCTGAATTCGAAGAGGTAAATTCAAAACAAATTGACGGTTTAGCTATGTTAACCAGCTGGGTTTTTTATTGAAGAATGAATGCCAGGAAATGTTTGAATTGAGATCTCAAGAAAGAATTTATTTCATCTTGCTCCACACTTGTTACTTAGATCACATTTTAGTTTTCACCGTTGAATGTTCTTTTGCTTCATTTTACGATAAGTTGAACTACGAGCACAAAATCTCAGCACACTTACAAGACGATCAACCATTTTTTGCTATTCATAGACACTCTTAGCACCAGGTGTCAAGATCGAACGTTGTAATTACCGGTTTATCGTAATCCAACGTTTAGCGGGTAATCATTAAAATTCACCAGCTTCACCCTCCATGTTTACAAACGAGGGATTAGGAAGAATTTTATTTCACATGTCCTGAAAGATATACACAACAGACCGATAGATGGAAGAAGAAAAGTCCATTCGAAGGAGACTGGTGGATAACTGCTGTTAAGAGAAATTCGTGAAAATTAATAGCACTAAGAAACCACCAAGGGTGGCAAGCTGCTGCGTAGAATAAAAGCATACAAATCTGCAAATCCAATCCAAAGATAACAATTAAATCGACAACATGGGTCATTAGTTGACATCGGCCATATTAAGCCGTATAATCGCATGATGTGTTAAGCGGTAGAGGTTAAACTTATCATATTGGTGATGCATGTGCAATCTGCCTCTCGTACAATACAACACTTCACTTGTAGTTGCAGTGACTTTTACATGGACAGACCAAATCGATGCTCACAGAAAAGTATGACGGTATTCTTTCGCAAGCGGCTATCAAACGTTATGTTAAACAACGACCTGTTAACTGTAATAAGCTCGAATAACTCGGCTTTATCGATTGTCACACGCATCTTAGCAGTCGGTTATCTGGTTGATTCGATCAAGTCGTTCAAGACATTGTTAACTAGTCGTAACCTCACATTGCTCGCGATTAATGAGGCGGTCCTAACCAGACAAGCGAAAGGATCGCTCGAGTTCTGATTGAAATGCGACATCGGTACCTATTTGTATGAAAAATTGTCGTCCAAAGTCGCAATCACCAGCTTTCTTCCCTCATAGCTGGCAATCTCTTCGTATCGTGTTTTACGTAGCTGTGATAGTAAGGACTGTCCATCATGCAAAATGTCTAGAAAGTAGGACTAAAACTGTCGATCAAGCAACCTATCGGTTATGTTGTGAAAATGAACCAATTTGAGAATATCGGGATTCTCATTTCGAAAGACACTAGAAAACAAATTTGAGCTTATGGTCATCTTACCATGGAATTCTTTACTGTGTTCAAAGTCTTAAATTGAGCATGCATAAAAAAGCAGAACATGGCAAAAGGTTGAGGAGAGTAGTAATTTCCAGTAATTCACTCAACAATGTTCCGTTAGTTATATGTAACACAATGTTTGGGTAGAAATCGCTCTTCATGAGCATGCCATAAGTTCATACTGTGGAAAATATAATGATACCTAAGAGGCTGGTTAGAAACTGGGTAGCGGGTTAAGATGGTTTGGAAAGTTGAATTCAGGTATCAGCTTTACAAAAATTAGTATCATGCTGTTGTTTCCGCGCGAACCACCTCAGTGAGGAGTAATCTGTACGATTGGGACACGTGTTAGTCCTTTTTAAGCTTACAATCAAATGTACAAAATCAAGTGAAACGCTATTTATTAAGGTCCCAACAATATTTTGGGAATTTTATGAGTAGAAAATATCACATTATACATGTGTTGTGTGTTTTAGAGGTGCTTCGACTTATTTCCTACTGAAAATTTGAAGGAGATTTCTTGGATATAACCACGAAGAATTCATTGGGTCGTAATCCTTTGTTAGAAACTTTAGGCGCTTACGTCAAAAACCGCGTACCACATTAAATGTGGTGCACACACAAAAATTAACCTTTGTGCGAACCCGGGAGTGGTAGCACTAACAGCAAAAGGTGGCCTACAAAATCAACGATGAGAAACTAAAACAACTTAACCAGACCTTTCCAGCTTTGCATGTGTCTTTTAGTTCTATCTGTATAAACGGTATTAATTTAAAGCACGGTTTAGTTGACCATTTGTTTGAAACTACTATCATAATATAACCATGAGCGATGTTCCTTAGAATGCTCTTGGCCTTTCAGATATTTCCCCTAGGTTATATGACAGGAAGCTTTGTGGGTCATATAATCTTTTTACATGCGTCCTCCATGGTTAAGTTTCTAGAAGAAAATAAGAAAAATGTAAAAACCATCAACTAGAAAGAATCTGAGCCGAAGATTTGAGAATCACCTTTGTGACGTGCAAGTGTAATCATCCCATGGTACACACATCTTGAAGTTATAAAACTACTCATCCCCATATTAAAGGTTCAACAATTATCGTGCTTATTCTCCACGAAAACCCACAGTACATTCTCGAATTCTTCTATATTAGATTGAGTTTCACCTTTAGCTGTTCAGATCCGCAGCCGTATTTGCCAAACACTCCGTCAAAAACAATTGTTCTGCGTCATTCAAGTATCCTTTTGTCTCTCATATACTTTGTTCACTGACCTTAAAAATTGTTGTCCCTTCAAACCCTATGAACGATTCGCCTGTACATTTCTACTGGATTTGTACCAGCAAATTCGCAAGATGTTTTAAAGGAAATTCCACGACAACAGCACAAGAGTGTTTACACCAAACCGTGAGGAAACCTTTTAAAACAGCACATCAGTACTCCCCTATACCACAAGTTACCATAGTAACACGCACACAATCTATGATTGTCGTTTGTAAATTTCCATCATTTGTGATTGTTCAACCTAAAATTGTGGCTTCTGCGTTGCCGTTGAATGATTATTTTATTCAGCACGCGGTCGGGCTGAGCAACTATTCATCGGAAGTTAGTATACTGCTATTGGTACCAGGTTTAAATTTAAGAGTTTTATCAAACTCCTGGGTAATTTCAAACTCTAAGAGCAAAAAATGTCAAATTGCATACTCCAAAAGTGTGATACGGGAGCTGAGGTCGACGGTTATACAGTAACTGGTGTCCAGCTATGTCCAAACCGATACTCTGTTTATCGGTTCCCTAGTTCCTGAAATATACTGATGCAGTTCTTAAATGATGAAGCGTGCATACAATAGTTTATTGTGTTGAACTTGAGTAAGTACGATATATCTAATTACATGTTACGTACATCTATCTATAACATAAACACACTCAACTGTTGACAAAACTCAACGGTTAAAGACACAAAAACTACTGGGTCAATTTAACTTGTATGCTTAACCGTGAACTTATGAAGATTTGTATTGAGCTGGACTAACAGAACTTTAAACAGAGTCAGAGATATGGAAACAAACTAAAATTATTTTAAAATGAAAACTAAAAGCTGTACTCTGACAAATTTGGTTGGGATGATTAACATGGCCTCCAGAGATTAACGCAGGACGCTGCCCCTCATACAAATCAGGTCAAATTCGAAGTACTCTGTTTTGTTTGCTGCGATTGCTTCGCAAATGTGTTTCAGTTTCAAGTGGGATATGTTATGAACACCTTAATCAGAAGTACTACAACACGGCGATCGCAATGCATATAACGAGAACTGTTTGAGTGCTCCATTATTGCTCCATTGCAACGGAAATGGACTACTTTATTAAACAATCAACTTGTCGGTAATTGTCCCAAGTTTTCACCTCTAAAGAAGGTACAGTCGATGAAAACTGAAATATCCGGCAGTGTAGACAGATAAGGAGAAAAATACGATCATTAATTTGAACAATAAAGGGTGAATGAGATTTTATTTGTTGTTTAAATTGTGATGTGCACAACTATTCAAATTGAAGTTGTTACCAAACAGATAGAATGACTGTCCAACACTTGAGTCGAGAGACCGTTTCAAGACAAAACTTAGTTTGCGTTATGTGTCAGTTTTATTTCTTCCTGTGTGAGTATGTCGGCTAAAGAGCAGGACTGAACTCCTCTCCAGACGTAAAATTCATTGCACGAGTTATGTATTAAACAAGACATTTAAAAGTGAAGGTATTATTGAAGAGATTGGTGCAACTCTTAATGGACAAAGTAGGCTGGTTAACTGGAAACCTTCTAATTTTCACAGCAAGATTTTGTCGGACTAAGTCTGACCTCTTCTGGGCTTTTTTAAATCAGGAGATCTGCTACATTAATCAATGATACCGTACTACTCAAAAATGGGTTTAGGACTTCCAGCGTGAATTACCTGAGGAATCATGCCAGGACTGTCGATTCTATGGATCATCTGGTGGATACTGCGAGAGGCAGCGAGGAAGTTGGGAAACTGATTTCAAATGAAAAATGCCCGTGACTGCCAAGTGTTTTCGTAGCCTAACTGACAGTGTCTGCCGCATTTGCCATAACTTTCTGTTGCTAGTTTATGTCTAGCCGAAGCCAAGGTTTTTACAATTACAATTTTCGTATATATTACGTTTCGTTCTACATCGCTACCCAGTACAATTTGCATATGTTGCGAACTTTTATTGGTTGAGACATAGAGTCTTTCATGAACGTAAAATGGCAACTGTGCAAGTTAAATTGATGTCAAAGAAATCAGCATTAGTAAAAACACAGATGCCTGCATTTCGTTTATTTATCCTGGTGTGCTCACAATATACGTCGGACGATCGGAATGGTAGTACATTTTCTGCCATACTCTAAGTTGGCTGCAAAATTTTGTTGTCAAAAGTCTTGCCCGAACAACTTGTGAACACGGTGTACAAAATAATTGATGATGATAATTTTATCAGTTAATAAATTCTTTCTCAAAGAATTTATGTTGTCGTTTGCCATCAGTTGGATTTGGATGGCAAGTAACTGTTGTTTCAAACAGGATGTGGTGGACTTCAAAAGGTATACTACTTGTACATACCTTTTGACGACTCGTAATAATTTTCCTGTTTTGCGAGAAAAGTAAAGACTTCAGATTTACTAAAGAGTGATTTTTCCCATCGATTTGCAAACTTCATGTATCTCGGCTTTCAGTTATAGGGGTGCATGGGAAAAAACCATGACCGTCGCTGGAAAACATAAAACGTTAAACGATAGGTAATACAGTTGAATAGTTGGAGCAAAACGCTCACAGACTTACTGGTTCGTAGGTCTTCTGTTCTCTCGTATGAAATCATGCTGCTGTGATGAACTCAGTGAAGACAAGAAGATCTTTTTTCATAGATTGTCAAATAAATGTTATCGCTTGAACCATTGGTGCTTAAGTAAGTCATTGACCCATTCGTGTTGTTGAGTTGATCAGCAAACTTCCAAAAATCGCCACAAGTGGTGTAACCGGATCTACGGCCTACGTTCACGTAAACATATGACAGAATAACGGTTGATAAAACGGCGGATAACGGAACGACGATCAACAGTAATGAACAACGGACTACGAAGTATACACGACTAATTCGTATCTTCCCGGCCAACCTAACCACCCGATGCTAACGCATGAGCACAGAAAAAGATTTTTTTATGTCAGTCAGTCCGAAGACAACATGGTCACAAACTAGATCATATATAAAGGGTTTGTAACCAATCATAAAACATGATCAGAAGATGGACCAAACAAAGATCCTGACAGTACAGTGATGCCCTAATCAAAGTACGAGCGGGTGGGTGGGGTACCAGAAATTGGCACAAAGGTCGAGAACGCTCGTGAAGGGCAAGTGGCCCATGACCGTGCCAACAATGAAGGTCACTTCAAACAGCAATGGGCTGGGGCATTCCGAAGATAAACAAAACGGTATATTCAGGGAATTAATTTCGTCCCCCGACACCTATCTTACATACATTGCTAGTAGCTGGTTTCCTTCGGGTCAATTTGAATAAGAGTCAATGGTCGGCGTTGCCGAAGGCTCCAACATCTGGGAGGACGATTTTTCTTGGCGACCGATAGAAGTAAGGTTGACGCTTCGGGAATCTCGAACGTGTCCAGGAGTAAGTAAGACGGTATAGTTCCCTGGTCGTCATAGATTTCTTCACTGACACCATGGCGTGGCCGGGGCTAATTTCCATGGCGGACCTAAGTGTCCCCGCAACGGAAATCTCATAAAGCACTTTGACTCAGCGGCTCGTTATCACACCTTCTACCCACTGGTTGTGACTGGATCGACAATCGCGGGCGTAGGCAGGTGGTTGAACTGATAACGGGGCATGTTCGTCGGAAGGAAACTGCTTTCTTTCTAATTGCTTCGTTGGGATCATGGAGATCAGCGTGGTTCGCAGCTTACGACCATTAGGACTTTGACGGAAGAGTGATTACTGTTCAGCAACTTGTTAGGTGCTGTCCAGTGGACAAGTGGAATTTGCCGTAGGCTTCTTTCAGACGCTTTCTCCCGCGCGATTTGAAGAGAGCACGTTTGAGCGTTCTGCCTGCCCGTTGAACTGCGGATGATATGGAGGCGACCGAACTTGTTGAATGACGTTGCGCCTGCAAAATTTTCCTAACTGACCGGAAGTGATTTGTGTACCGTCGTCAGAAACAATAGTTTTTGTGAGGCTGTGCTAACTTAACGGTCGCCGAAGAGTGTTGGTGGTAGCACTGGTCGTTGGTGAAGTCAGTGATACTATCTCAGGCTATTCTGAAAATGCGTCAACCAAAACGAGATAAGATATCCCGTTCATTGGACCGGCGAAATTGACGTGAACTCTCGACCATGGATACCTTGGTTGAGGCTACGTTATCGACGTCTGGCGGGTTGGGTTTCGGGCAGCTTGTTGGTAACTGGAACAACGTTTGACTACATCCACAATTTGACTATCCATGCCAGACCAGTAAGCATAGTTGCGGTCGGTCGCTTTCATTCGGCTGGTGCCTACGTGGTCCATGTGGAACTGACGGAGAATCAACGGACGAAGACTGACTGGAACCACGACCTGTGTGGCCCTCTTAATTTCAGCTGCAATGACCGGAAGGTCGCGGACGGCATCCGCCAACTTTCGGATGATGTCCGGCTCAGTAGACACCGCGGCGATCACTGCATTTTCTTTGGCCGGTCGGTGGTTGCTGGTGAGGTGAGGGAGAATATCGGCCTGCCCCAACCCCTCGATCTTTCGATGCTGGATCCGAAAGTCATAGCCGCACAAGATGGTGGCTCAGCCCTGGAGTCGGCTGACGGAACGCAACGGTATGCCTTTCCTTGAACGGAAGATTAACAGCAATGGCTTGTGATCGGTTAGTAGGGTTAACGAGCAATCGTAGATAAGCTTGTTGACCGTCTCACTGCAAACACCCATGCAAGTGCCTCTTTATCTATCTGGCCGTAGATCATCTCAGCAGCTGTGAGTGTTTTCGGGGTATGCATAATGGCTTTTTCCGACCAGTCATGAAACAGATGGAGGACGACGGCACCAACACCGTAACTGGAAGTATCGGATGCCACGACGACTGGTCAGGAACAAGTTGGATGTGGGCATGGATTTCAGCTGAACGAATGCGGTTTTACAGTCGGTCGACAAGTGCCAAGATGCGCCTTTCTCCAGCAAACGTTTAAACGGGGTTCGGACGTTATGTAACAAGAATAGAAATGCCACTCAGTAGTTGATTAAACCAAGGAAGGAACGAAGTGATGGGACATCCTTGGGTGACGGCATCTGTTGAATAACCCGGTTGTTCTCAGGGTCGGGATGAAGGTCGGCTGCATCAAAAATAAAGCCCAGGTATTTGACAATCAGGGGCAAACACCCGCTTCTTAACCTCCTCGTTGCTTACTCGCTGGTGCCACCTAATACGAGCGATTGAACGCAGACATTGGGGGGTGGGTGGTTCACGCCCTAAGTGGCCAATTGTCGCTGCAATAAAGTAACACAGCCCTCACTATGGCTTCATACACCCGACATTTAAGCATCACAGGGATCTCTCTGTCGCCAGAGATGTCCAAAATTGGCGAACACAGCCGTAGAGATACGCGCTTCTGTTTCATTCACTGCACCGTCACCGCCGCTAATGCAGCTTTCCAGGTACATAAGCCTGTCACAACGAGACTGGAGCTTGACTTGATGTGACGGCATGCGCATCTCGATGACCTATTGGGCTAAACGAGGCGGTGTGGCAACCACACGGACAGGATCACTCATGCCAGGCGGGCCAATAGGTAGAGATCTAAAATCCACGGTGTGAGGAGTAGTAGGGTTTTTGTTTTTCTTTTCATATAGATTGAATATCACCCACAACTGATCGCAGCTGTCGCATTCCCGTAGACACTCCAGTCGGCTACTTTCGGAAATAAGCACTAGACTCGAGTTTCGCTCTCATTAGAGCCAGTAAATAGTGCATATCCTTGCCACGGCCATTGGAACAGTGGTCAACGCGGTTGTTTCGTGAAAGTGTGATCGGAGTTCTAGTTCCAGCTGTGGCAAGGATATGCACTAGTGACGAGCTCTAATGAGAGGGAAATCCGAGTCTAGTGCTTCTTTTCGAAAAGGGCAAAGTAAAATGTCTATGCGAATGCGACAGCTGCGATCAGTTGTGGGTGATGTTCAATCTAAATGAAAATCACAACTTCTTCGTTTTCCAGGTTGGGAGTTGAAAGAAGTTTGCCAGCTTTTTCCGGGAAAAGTACGAGTTCTGGTATATAGCCACTCACTAGCAGCCTTGCGGTACAGGCTTTTGAGACAAAGGCTTTGGTTGCGAACCCCAATCCTTCTCTTGTCCAGGTCTGGGTGTCCTGGCAGTATCTCAGCCCACATACAACCATGAATTTACCCACCAGTGCTTTGAAAATGAAATTTATCTATTGCATTTGTGATATACTAATAGGTTTTTACTTAAAATGGTTGACATGGCAAAATATGCTCATTGGAGTTTAGACTAACGGAAATACCCATAGAAATTGTGTCAGAATATGATTTCTTTTAACGGGATGTAGAATGTATTATGGTGAATTCAACAATAATACATCACAAAATGATGAATTTCAGTTACTTGAAATGATACTTGTGTATTTTATGTGTATTCTATCAGGAAATGAGAACATTTATATTGATATAAAAATACACAAAATGATACAATCAAATGATTATATACTGCACCGATCTATAGAGCTGTCTAGCACACGGATGCTACTAGAGGTTCTGGCTGTTAGCTTCAGATAAGTGTCTCAGTTGACGTAAGTCTGAAAAATGTGTCTCGCTTTTTTTTGGCAGTGTCAAATAACACGGAAAATTACGCTGTTATATCATGCACCACTGTACGAACAGTGAAGTGTAAATCGTACTATAGAAATCAGGTAGATTGAGGAAGCATCAATCAATTACTCAGCACGAATCACATGATATTCTAATCACACGTTAACGGAAACGTTTAGGTATGCAATAGACGATTCAAATTGTAAACCTGATTGATCGTCTAAATGACCGAAATATAGTGGAGGTATGTTACCATGTGCAAAGTATCCACCCAATAGATAAATAACAGTAAAATATATGGCAAAGTGATACCAGTGAGAATCGGTTTAACGATTCGAATTAAAGATTCATAAATGAGGTTTTCAGTCATCGAAACTAGCCGAAAAAACACGATCGGTTTTGTAACGGTTTCCACTGTTCAGGTACGCGTACTCCGTGCACACATCCTATCATAGGAAAGGTAGATGCTAAAATTCGTAGCCGGTACCTAACGTACGAGTTGTCTGTGCTGTTTTTTCCAGATTCATGGGAGTTCGTGGATCGGTGAGGATGTTACGAGCGTTTACCAGAACTGTGGTGAAACTCAGTCCACCATCGGATCTTAAATGGCGTCATGATTTCATGTACTAAAAGGATGACGTAATTAATAGGTTTTTTATCTTCGATGTTCACCGGAAGCGGGCGACCGGTTTCGTGACTGATGTCATTCACCAGGCATATGTATCCAGTGAATTGGCGTAATGCCTCTGTTAAAGTTTGATCGGTAAACACATTACTTATGCCTTCGAATCCTTTAAGATTGCAATGATATCTAGGATCTTGAGACGGGGTTAGATTCTGCTGTTAATTCTCGCAGTAATATACGCACCACATTGAGTAACAGATAAGGGACAAAACTAACTCTTAAATATACTACCACCTGCAGACGGTTGTCATCCGGCTAAGAAGAGAGAACGGTGACAACCAACTGTTTTCGAGAATTCTTCAGCAGTTGTATATGTTCAACAAAAATTAAAACAATATCTAGTAAACCAAAGGGAATGTAAGAAAAACACCAATGATCCGTACAGCTGGGTAGAAAGTTCTGAACAGACAGGCTTTACCATTTTAACGCTGAGTCGCCGGTGATTATGATGAGTGATTTAGGGACCCACACACAATTAACTCACGGAGGTAAAGGTTAAAGTCTGGGTGTGGATGCAAGCCATTGATGTGACCTTTGGCCACGACAATTGTAGAATATGCACGAACTTTTTCTGGGAACACAGAAACCAATTGCTTGACTGAATAGCAGTCGATTCCGTGGTGGCTAGCATCCGTTATTTGACCAGTCTGGGGTTGGTGGTCGGCAAATCTTAAATTGCACGAATTGTTTATTTATGTCAACGCGATTGTATGTAAAATCAAGATGTGCAACTACAACGCTGTCACTGATTTTGATCAAACCGATTGCGAACTGTACAAGACAGTATTCTTCAATCCATTAGAACAAACACCTAGTCACCCAATCTATACAGTCTGCTGTTCAATAGTAGGAGAAATAATGCACAAATGCAGACTGATCGAGGAAGGCAATTTGTCTTTCAGCCTCAAAGTAATCATGGAATCAGCGATGAACCAACTGCTTCATACTGTCGCCAGAATCGTGCGTTTGCAAACCTGATACGGTCGATGGCTGGATCTTTCTGCCACGATACCACTGTTGAACGGTAGACGGTGGAAGTCAACTGTGTGCATCGGTAAGCTAATCATTACTATCACCGATTTCTCATATTTTGAGTGATTTAGCCAGCATGCTTGAAAGTTTTTACTCAGTAATGCTGATCGATAGTATTTTGCCATATCTCTTCTAGTCCCTTGAATACTGCTTTAGTTGTGTTGGAGATACACAACCATACTGATGTGATGAAGAGTTATCGAAAACAACTGTTCGTCACCGACGTCCTCCACCACGTAATTGAAATTTTTGCAACATTAGTCTCTTTTCATCTTTTGCTACTGAATTGCATACGAGTAGGCAGCTTTTAAATTTCAAACCGGTGAACTGTCGCTCGAAAACGCACATCGTCGACTGCTAAACACCTAATGTTAACAGGTCACCAAGCTGACCCACCTAGCTAACTGAAGAAGTCATAACGCAATCAGAATCCGGAGCTACTGTCTTTTAGCGAAGCTGTGTTGATCAGAACTTATCAGCCGGCGCTAGGTGCACAAAAGTGGTTGAAGCAACCCATCGGGTTGTCGTGGCGCTGATGACAATAATTGCTGTGAATGTATGCGTGCTCATACCCTGCCTATTTCATATATATATATATATATATATATATGTATATATATAATCAAACTACTACAAGGCTTTTCGACGAGGTGTTCACGGATTCTTTCCGGTAGCCGCCTTTGAGTCCGTACAAAGTAATCACCTTGAATACAAGTGAGAGAACGGATACAAAACGACGAGGATAACGTGAGCAAGTTATTCTTAAGGCATATCACCAGTCTTGCACGGACCTTGAATTACTTGGTAAGTCTTCATATAGGACAGGCAACCTCATCTGCGTTCAAAAGTTATCAGCTAATTATTCTGATGTAAACCACACCCACATATTATAGCGAAAAGGCATCCAATAATGCACAATCTTTATTGTCCAACACGCTAGTTCACATGCTACGCTCGCGCTCACGTTTATGAGTCAGAATTCTAGTCCACAACACCCCCCGGTTTCCGCTCACGCGTCGTGTGCACTTCTGCGTGGTATATGTGGGTGATCGACGCCTTCTATTCGGGGGCTTACCACCTGCCAATATTCGTCCAATTGGTCCGATTCCGTTGAGCGATGGCTCGTCCGGTCGCCTGTGTTGTCCTCCGTCTATCCACTGTGGGCTTTGACTGTCCTCCACGACCGTGTCGAGATACTCCCCGAGTGTTGGAATAATCGAGCCCTCGATTTGGTCGTCCATCCTGTTTTGCGTGCCATGTCTCGCCCGTTGGTCCTATCCGATCGAGCGATGACTCATCCGATTGCCCGTGTTGTCCGCCATCATCAGAAAGGGGGCCCGAAGTCTATGTGACAACCACAGGGGCTTCCGTTTGGTGTCTGTTGCGTCCAAGTTATTCACTGGCTTCATTTTACGTCGTCTCACTAAGCCCAGAGAAAGTCAGATGCACGAAGAACAGGCAGGATTCCGATCCGGTCGAGGTTGCGTTGATCATATTTTTACCTTGCGACGGATCTTGGAACATCGGTACTGTTACAGACAGCCCACAGTCGTGGTCTTTTTGGACCTGAAGCCTGCTTTCGACTCAGTTGCTCGTAACGTTCTCTGGAGCTGTCTTCTCCGCAAGGAAGTACCATAGAAATATGTGAATCTGTTGAGATCACTATGCTCACTCTGCAAGCAAGGTGAGAGAATATGGACAACTGTCTCTGGCGTTAATCACTTCTAGTGCTGTTCAGTGTTGTCACGGACGACATTCTGGAGGGTGTGCTTCGGGAATACAGTGGGCTTACTGTTGGGCTTCTTCCTGGTGTTAGATTGACCGATGTGGACTATGCGGACGGCACTGTCTTACAATGCCCTTCTGCCGAAAACATGCAGAGTATGCTGAACAGGTTGAGCGACCGAACTGGTTTGCATGGAATGCGCTTTGCACCTTCAAAGTGCAAAGTGTTGCTTCAAGACTGGGGCACTTCAATTCCTATTTTCTTCATTGCAGGTAATCCGCTTGAGACTGTGGACAGTTTCACATACTTGGG
>JTDE01001644.1:59171-83833 GCA_014338405.1 Paragonimus skrjabini miyazakii | reverse complement strand
TTTGTTTGAGGATAATTTTTCTAACCCCCTTCTTCCTGATACGGAAGACAGCAGTGCCGCAACTATGAAAATAGTTCTTCTGTATGCTCATAGGATCGTGTCTCACTACCTAAGCACTCCTACGCGGTCAGTAGTGCGACATACGATCCTATGAGTGTAACTGCTTTTCGTCTGACTGCTCCACTTTGACTTGTCTGACAAGGTTGCACCTGGAAGGACCGGAGTCCTAGTCATTATAGCCGGTCGGACCAAAACAGTACACAAGCCCGACCACCTCGCCAAAGTAGCAGTATAGGTCTAAGACTGGAGGCACACTGCTGAGGTGATTCCATAATAAATTGTGCAATATCTGCGACGAAAGTAGGTTCTACTCTGTTGCCTCATGATGGGAACACGTGTTCTTTCCTGTACCAAGTTCAGATGACTGTCTCACGAAAAATCAAGTGGATGCATCACACTATAATGAAGTGCAATTCATGTATTGATGAAACTAAAAGAATATTCTACAAAATCAGCCAGTGTTAGTCGCAACCACTGCAAACAAGTGGCATTAACTGCTGAGTAATTTACTGAAGTCAATCTATTTTCTCATGGTTTAGCGGTTATCGCAACCACATGGGGCAAAATTTACCCGGTCATTACAATCACGATTGCGTTCAGTTTCGACATTAAAACCTTATGATTCTGCCCTGGAGTTGATTAAACAGTTCTTAAAAAAGAATGCACTGAAGTAGTTTTTAAAAATATAAGTTGAACAATAATGGCAGTAAAAGTTAGCCCCAAAAATCTGGTCAAACCTTAAAATGACCTCCACACTTCGCCACTTTATTGATCTATCAACGCAAGGCGTAAACCCAAATTCCAACCTGACAGACAATCCATTAAATCTCAATAGTATAGGACAGCATCTCAGAAGTAAGTCAACTAAATATAAATTCCCCGTGACGTAAAATATACCATTCTAAGTGGTATGTCAGCGGCTCAAAGCAAAAAACTACGGCGGAAGTTAATCCTTGCGTAAAGTCTGCTACCTTTTCACCCTGTTGCTACACATTATTTTTCATACCTGTTACGTTCATTGTACAAATCAACTATTTGTTTAGTGCTTGAATCGTACACACTGTCTTCGCGCGTTTCGCCTTCTGATTTCACGCGGTCGTGGTTATCGTGGGCTAACCGTGGCAACATGCTTTTAGCACATCCAGAGGAATCGAATTCGTTGGAATTTTTCTGTTATTAAAAGAGGAACCTCCTCGCAACACACAGCAGACTTAGTGTGGTGGAATCTATCGTGCACATCCTCTGTGGGTCATTGTATTTGCCCTGCAGCATTGTTGCTTCAATTCTTCGTTCCGCTACACTTGGAACATTATCTTAATATTACAGCAAACCTGGCGACAAAGCATGATGCTGAACATGCTGCCTACGACCGTAAGTCAGAGGAAATCCAGGGTTTCTTAAAGAATCTGCCATGGGATAACGTTGTGTTTTAGTCTTGGGATGACATGCACGACATTCCAGAATCATGAGTTGACGCAGCTTCAGATAAAACCTTCCGGATCGAAAGGTTACCTGCTAGCCAAAAAAAACTAATTCACTGCATACCGAGATCGACGTTGTAAACGCGAAGATTGGGACGCTAACATTTAGGACTGTTTAATGAAGAGGACAGCTTACAAAATAAATCTCTAGACCAACTTTATAAGCAAGACGAAGTAACTCGTATGAGAAGATGATGCTGTGGAAATGGAGGCCGTTAATGACCCTCTGTTGTTTGTGCGTGTTTACAACACCTACTAACGCCCCGCTGGTGAACACTGATCAGAGACTGAAGGCTGATTAGAAAATATTGCAAGACGTTCACAAATTTTTCGGGGTCCTTGCAAGTCAACTTAAGATTAAGTTCACTATCGGGCCAATTACACAACATTTTATAACATCAGTTGTCAAGCGAGCAGAATCAAAAGCTATTTGTCACATAATTACGTCAAACGGTTCCGAATTGGAAGGTAGTTAGGTAACTAAATGGACTACAGCAGTTAATGCCTTGTTTCGTAGTCTAGCGTCATGTAAACCAACTTCTTTTCCGCTGACTAAAGTCTAACTTTCGAGGTTGTCACTTCTATGTACTCAACCGATAAAGTTTTCAGGGTAGGCGTTCTTTGAAAATGTCCGCCGTGAAAATATCACTTCCAATTCAATGGTGTCATTTGTACATACTTTCACAGCTGTGTGGTCAAACTACGAACGAACTTTGTTTCTGCCCGAAAGGTACGTAAATATGAAAGTGAGTATACCGACCGTTCCAAGTTCCCTTCCTGTGAACGCCTTTCTGAACTGAGCCGTATGCGCCACGACTCAGTGGCACATCCAGGAAAGATATTTGTGCATCCTCCTCGGTGCTAAATGTAAAAACGAGATTACGATACGCTGTTCGCCTTACCACGTAGGCTATCTAGATCCACAATTCCAACTGTATATGTACCTTTTGTAGAAACTGCTGTGCTCAGTAATCCCAAGAAGCATAGTTCTTTATAACATTACTATGAAGATATCTGCCAACATTGGGCCTAACGGTGACCACAACTCAACACCATCCTTCTAAAGGAATCTTCCCACGCCACCCTGAAACCGTACATCATGTGTACAAGTTAATATCAGCTGTTTGAGTGTCCTCGGGTAAACTCATAGTTAAACCTTTAGAACGAATACATCCCGGAGATAATCAACAGTTTCTACAATTGGTAGGTTCGTGAGTAGACAGTATACATTAGGGGAAAAACACCTTATTTTCCACAATTAGCCATCGGATGAAACCGACGAACTCAAACATATTTTTTAGCAAATGTACTGCAATATCTTTCCATAGAGGTCCTACTAATTATGTTAGCCACCGTGCCATTGAATGGTATGGAGAATAGCACATATCGAGAATCGAACGTAATGGCCAATCTTCCATGTGAACTTTCAGTAAACTATACAGTCCCGGTATAACGGTTTCAGTCTGCCGGATTCGATTGAATGTCACGGAGTCAATCAAACCTTGGTGCTTCAGATTTCTTACAGTTTTAGAAATGCCTTTCTCGATCGCATCGTTTCTATCTATTTCGTCTAACACGTTGCTGGAGTTAGATGTATCACTCAAGTTGTTTGCAAGTTAATCTGACAATCAAAACAATCGTTGCACCTTTGTGGGGCTTCGATAGCAATACATTATCGATTCGTCTAAGACAGGCGGTTCGCCAAACCCCGTTTACTTCTGACAAACTTAAGTGACTTTTCAAAACGTAAAGATTAAATTATCTATTACGCCGCGATCACAATGACCTATTCTGACCAGTTAGATACTTGGCGACCCGCTTTGCTGGAATTTTGAATGACCGCATCACAGCATCATTGTAGTTCCAGTAGATCATGGTCGAGCATTCGACGTTTCAATATTGGCGTCTCAGTGCTTACACGAGGCTTCCTAGGTCAAAATAAGTGGACTCCTGCCGTGATCTCAAAACGTAATGGGGAGGTGATCTACGAAGTCGCTGTCGGGGAAGACACCTGGAGAAGACATCAACCAGTCACGACGAAACCCTGGCTTACTTCCGATCAAACCAGACTCAACATCATTACATTCGGACATTCTATTGGACACCTTCGAGTTGGAGAAAAAGGCTGATGTGCCGCTGTCAATCATCGCCGAGACAACACCAAGCTCTTTTTCCTCTTAGACAGTCCAAACGAACAAGGAAGCCCGTGAACCCCGTACAAGTGAATCCAAGATGTCAGTCCTATGACACATGCCGAAAAAGAGGAGGTGTTAGGAGGCAAATTCATCAAAACAATCTAGTCAGGACATTGGTGACGGCTGATGAAATCAGTCATCATTGCAAACCAGTCAGGCCTTCGGTGACGGCTGACGAAATCAGACATCAACAAAGCACTGAAGGGCACGTCGGACCAACTAGGAGGTGTGAAAGTGAACGTGGGTGTCGCGCTAGGAGGAGACGTGAAAGTGAGTTTCGGTGTCGCGACAGCCCGAGGAACTAACGCCTACGAAATTGGCCATTTGGCCGCGAAGTGGGCTTAACAAGCGGACAGTGATTCAACGAGTAAATGGCCATATTTGGCCACTATTTCATGATATATATTTACAGGCAAACTGGTAGTCGGCAATACAGCGTGTTTTCCCGCAATCGTGTTCTTCTTGACGCCGCGCAAGTAGATTGGGTAAAGCCGCATAGTAGGGAGCCAGGTATAGCATTCAAGTCGTAATAGAACGTTTTGGCAAGGAAAGGCGCTTTACATCATGATTAAACTGAGGAACTGACAGATTGGGTGAGCCGGTATATTTGGATGTCGCTCATAAAAGAGAACATTCAGCATTGGAAACGTTAGACCACATGCCTAGCTTACAAACTTAAGTAAGATGTGAAACCCGGTGCTGTCACAAAATGTCTCCCTCAGACACTAAAAGTAAAAACTTATTTGTTTCTAGAACACTTTTAGGTTCGGATTAAGGTGAGAATACATGCTTTGCCTCGAAAGCCACTTCCAATTAACTAAGACTTTCACTGGTTTCAGTTTCGTTATATATTGACCAATAGACGTAGGTGTAAAATTCGTGTGAAACTGCTCACGCAAATGCATGTGACGAGTAAACTATTAAAAATTTCGACTAGAACGTCAGTTCAGGCGAAATCTGCCCAAACGCTGTCTGGCCTTCCAACACCTGAACAAGGTTAACTGCAATGATGTTAGTATATTCTCGAACAACAAGGATAAATTGAAATTCCGACGTACTGCAAGTGAAGAAAGTAGGGCAAAATTGTGCGAGAAAAGGTGTTATGCTCAGAAAAACAAAATCACCGCAAGATGAGAATGTCCCACGTGAGCACTACGGAATCGGGAGAACTTTGGGACAAAATAATCATTGTACAAGCATTCACACTAAGAGAAAATGCAATAATTGTCTCAGTGACGTCCAGTAGTACAAATGATCCATTTTATTTGCGCTCTTTTTAAAAGAACATATGGACAAAACATGCCACATGCCAGTTTGCTTTCGTGAACAACCTACTCTGCATGTGGAACCAGTATTAAACATCAACCACTTATAATGAGACTGACGGTAAAGAGGTGAGAGGACAGTAAGAGAACAGGTATTTATCACAAGGTCTGTGTTCGTTAACCAGAAAATATGGACGACCAGTGAAGTGGTCCACAATCAAAATAACCAAGAACACTGTCAAATTCGGTCGATACTGAAAGACACTATAGCGCTCCACGAGGCAAACAGTTTTGTGATAGAATACACAGTCATATTTTGCGGCTGCTAAATTGTCAGGTTGATTATCATGGTTCCAACCTATACATTCCCTATCGGACACACTAAAACCTTGCATGGCAAACGTGGAGATTTCTGAAATTATCGAAAAATATCATTCACACCCAAATATTACCGAAAATTTGTTCTCAGTTTTTATCGTGAATGAAAAACACAGATTAAACAACACCGGCTATGTTGTGAGGGCAGGATCTACATTGGTTGAGAAGCCCTATTGGAGCAGTCCATTCTCTGGATCGTTTGGTGGATCCCACAAGAGTCAATGGGATGGGTGAGTAACTGAGATTAAATGTGAGATCTCCGAGTTCCCAAGATAGTTTTGTAGTTCAATCGTTAGGACACTTGTAATTGGCCATACAGATTGTGTCGCTGGCTCGAGTTCAGCTGAAGCAAAGTTTTTTTCACAGAGTATCTTCCGAGTAAACAAATCTGTTAACGTAAGTGTTAGAACCACAACTTTAGCTAACAACAGTTGAGATGGCAGATTCCGGCATGAATTGCTTGGGAAATCCTGCCAGAGAAGTCGGTCCTCAAAACAATGTAGTGGATGCCATACGGGACAGCGGAGCAAGTAGCCAGCCGCGTTTAAGTGTAAAATTTCCGAACCAACAATGTGGCTCGTAGCCCAGCTGGTTGCGCGTTTACCGCGTTTGATCGTGCTGCTTTCGTCAAATTTGAGTACATCCGATAACCAGATTTCTCCCCGTTGGGTCTCTCTGATTCAATAAGTCAGTCAAATTATTCAACAGTATTATAATTTCTGATTATGTTAGACGAAGAATTTCGTCGAATCAATACGAGCGGAGTACCATTTGTACAACATCGCCGGAAACGGCGCACATTTGAAAATGCCAGGCTGTGCCAATCAACGTTGAGAGAAAATATCAAATTTATCCGAACAATCGCAAATCTCTGCAAAATTGTCCACAGAAGTCAAACTACAAAATGAGGCAGTGATTTTGTTTCTCGAACACGTGCTGATACCAAAGTGAAAGAGAATCAGTGAAGATCAAGGCCAAAAGAGAAAAGTCCTTCCTAATGCGATCAATCTCTTAAACTGACCACCCAATTATCCCAACTTTCTCCAGCCCAGGCCATCGAATCATTACATAAACATACGGAAAATTATTTATGCAATTAAGGAGTGGTGCTAGACTAAACTGCAGGTGGCTAGTTACTAGCTTATCCATCCTGGCGCAATTATGTCATCCCTAACTCTCGAGGAAAGTGCGAGTCACCACACTCATTTGGCGAGAAAAGCGGCCTAATTTTATGAGTCGACATATGGTGACGTTTGACCGACAGTATAGTCACATCGAAAAGTATACGTTCACTATTGTCTAGGTGGTGAGGCTTATAAAAACCCACTGTATTTACTAACCAGAATCCGGTGGAAAGAACTGTGCGCAAACCAGTTCACACCGCCTGACATATCGAACGAACGTCAATGAACCACCAAGAATAGGACACAGGTTCTAATCATCAACCAGAATCAAAAGATGTACAATACGGCGCCGCCCTGGAAAAAATAACCACATCTGACGACGCACAGAAAGCCACACAACCTGCACACTGCTCCTGGGGGCAGTACTGGCTGTAAGACCTGAGGAAATGCAGCTGCTGACAACAGTACTGAAACCCTATTCTAACTTCCGACCTAGGAAGACAGCCTAAGGCGGACTGGTATTCAACGAAAACAATCCATAAAATGTGCTGCGAAGTTCTAATTTCGAACACATCCAGGGTCTGAAATCAAGAACATACAACCGCCTCTGACTACTAAAAACGATATTCTCGTCTGGTTCGACAGCATAATTCTAGAAAAACGTATAGTTGCCCTTTGCACCCAAAAGTATCAGGAAATAATACTGATTATTGATGCACCGGAGGTACCGCGATAGAAATTAGCGGTGAATATGTCCAAGAACGATGGCAAAACTACGAAATACGTGCTAACCACTCCAGTGGCTTTTCCCATGCAATCTTTTAAACGAAAACAATAAACAAACTGAATCCCACAAGTCACGATGTCCTTTTAATTGAGAAGGAATATCAGAGTTGATTGCAAGCAGCAGATCGTGGTTTAATAGAACAGAATTCAGAGGCTTTAGTCAAAAATGGAAATCAACCATTAGCTTGATAGTTCACACCTCAATCAAGTGAAAAGGAAGAATTAGCAGAAGAAAATGAAGAGATTATTAACAAACATTCACCTAACACGTAGAAACTGTTCACTTGTCCAGGCTTAAACAGGAGAACAAGAGAAAACACAGCTCTTATTCCGAGAAATGAAAACTAGAAGTGACGTACAGCTGGCCCATCAGTAGCACACAACCTAGTGGACCAGCTGCTAGCATACATCATACTGGAACACGCACAGATGCTTCAAATAAACTTCTTTTGGGCCGACTAGATTCGAAATTCTCTGCAGTCGTCGACAACGAAAGAAGTGCTACTCACATGACGTTTGTCTCGAGACCGGTTACTGAGACTACTTGTGTCTAGGTACGGGTAAATTCGTAGAATTCAATATGCAGCCTAGTATATGCCATGGCAATCAACATTGTAATGTCAAATCTACCGACTTCGACCTTTTACTCAATACGGTTTGACAGTGCGAAATTACAAGACGAGAGATTCCAGCATCGCATCCACTTAGGAGTTTTTCAACGATGTTCTCATTGACACTCATGGGCAATCAGTTTTACGACGAAGATGACGTTAAAGGCAGAAGTTTCGGAAAGTTGGAACACAATTGTAAATGATTAAAAACCAGTTACGCTTAGAACCCACTGGCCGTAAAAGAAAAACTGACTTGCCGACAGCCACTGCTAACACATGAGCCGCATTCCAGTCGACCAATATACTTGTACCTTGTACAGTTTTGGTCTCATATAGTAGACTAATAACACAATGAATCACAAGAAAACAAAAGGTTAGGGAGGGATGAACATTTGTATTTGGTGGTAGTGTTTGGTATGCTTTAGGTCAATAAGAGAAAGCTGACAGAAAGTGACCGCAATCACACAATCTCAAATGGCTGGTTTAGACAACTTTTACATAGACTTATGTACTCACTTAAGTCCATTATCATCTGATGAGCTGTTCATACGCAGACGCAACTAGACGGGACGGATTACCGGAGAATTAAACACGTCCAAACAGAAAGATGTATGAATCGGCATCACTTAAGTGACCCATCGCCATTTACCGAATCATGTACGGATTTGACAACAGGCTTACATGTAAGAAAAAGTGCGATGCACCTTCGCGTTCGTACAGTAGGTATTGAGGTACTGTTGTGGGCTGATAAGTGACTCAAGTAAATTGGCCAGCAATTTCATGAGACAACCGTGTTGACCACTGTACCACATTAGGCACCACCGAATTATCATACGTGAGCGCTCAGCCACTTTCGCTTGTGAGTAATGACCGGGTTACCCGAATGCCTCGAAAAAAGACGCAGTAACTGTTCTGTTAACTCCAGTCGATGACCTCTCGACTAGGACTTCTCTTCAAGTTGAAATTACAGAAATCATTAACTTGTGGAGCGGTATTTTGATTACTGATGAGTAGTCCCCGCCACAGCGAGAACATGCACTACTGACGAGCTCTAACGAGGGCGAAACTCGAGTCTGGTGCTTTTTTCTCGAAAGAAATCCATTGAAATGTCTACGGGAATGCGACAGCTGCGATCAATTGTGGGCGACTTTCAATCTGTATGGGGAAAAAACAAAACCCCCTACTACACACCAGTTATAAATTAGCAAAACAAACCAAGCCGCATCAGAATGTACATTCGCATGAGCACACAGCTACGTTGCACTCTTCACGTTTGTGCTACACTGACTCACCTGAACTGGAACAATGGGTGCGGCACTAGCCGATGGTGTTTACAGGGGATAAAAACATAGCTGATCGAAGCTGTCATTCATGTATGGTTCCCTTTATTATCAGTCTGTCGGATGGGATTCAGTCGAACAGATATGCCATCTCATGCAGTTACACTGTTCTCGTTTCTGAGAGAGAACAGCCATAGTTAATGTAAGCTAGTGAATATAATGGTGAGTTTAAAGATACACACGAAACAATCCCTAAGTGAATCAATTAAATATAATAAAATATATTCCATAAACAGTTGAGAACAGAATGTATTTTCACTGCCCATTCCTCAGGATAAAGAAGTGATTTCGTTGACATTTCTTTCGGATGTCTGTAATTATAGAAGTTCTTGAAACACTGTAGTATTAATTTCCCAGTTTACTGATCGCCAAGCGGATATAAGGTCGTCAGCGAGAGGACCACGTAGAGTTGTTAATTGGGAAGTCCCGCTAAGTAATGATAACCATTTCGGCATTTCGTATTAGATAGCGTAAATGTACAAAAAGTTTCAGACTACTTCCCGAATTTTTAAATAAGTGCGCACTGACAACCTGAGGTCATATACCTCTTCAAGTTACCAGTCTGAGCCATCGTTACATCGAGCAGTGAGTCAGTTCATATCAAAACCACGGGTGGTAGGAAAAACCCTCTTGGTGACCTGAAAGTAAGTATAGACAAGCCATAACAAACGATCAATTATCAATCTACAGACGACACAAATACAGTGCTACGACGTATATCAGTCGGAACAAGCCTCAGCTAATTTAAGAAACAACCGCCGATGCAGGTTTGAGAACAATCTTGAAGAAAAGATGGCACATCGAGGATATATCTGTTCCAGATTAACTCCAGGCCTATGAACCCTAGTAACGCAATGAGATGTAGTACACTTCTATCGAATAGTAGAGGGAAACGTATCGCAACCTGTCTCAGACTATCAACCACGGGTGTAAGTTCGGAAGAAGGCAACATAGATGGCAGTTCACTTTCACAGAAATGCTACTGTTCAGACATACCTTAAATCACAGCTCAACCAGCAGTCGTCCAGTTAAAAGAATTGGGGCAAAAGAACGTAGGCGACATGGCAAAGGTTGAACTGACAAAACTCATGAAAAGTCTATTATGCTTACGGTTAGCCACACACAAACCTAAAAGCAAATAATGCCATAGTAAAGCAGTGTGCATTTCGTGAGGAACACACGGCCAACATGACGAAACTGTTTGAAACAATTCAAGGGGACGTGACATGTGATGTCATAAAACTAACGGAAACGTTATGGTTGATCACTGTTCTTGTGACGAACGGTAATAAAACTGAAAACACATCCAACATTTGCAACTACGCGCTTTTGCCACCAGCAATAAGTTCCCGAAAACACGAATGAAGAGATATGCGCGTCATAGAACACCAGCTTCTGAATGAACAGTTCCTATGTGATTTATTTACACCATCTTTTGTGGCAATCTTTTTCGCATAACCGACTTCATGAAATGGTTTCCATCCGTCAGTCGGAAATGATAAATTGTTGACTGAGTAAGATGACATATCAAATGAACCACTAAAAACCAATCTGTTACAGAATACGCTATAAACATACTGATCACGAGGTTGACGACCGAACAAATTGGGAAACTGGTCGACCCACAGCATGTCATCACTTTAAAAAGAAACAAAAAAGCCTAAACCGTAAATCTGGTATGTACAGTCATTCTTAATAATGTAAGGAAATTATCTGTGGCCATCAAAAAAGAAACTAAACGATAATTGTCAAAGATATAGAAGCGAAGATAACTTTAATATCTTAACCCACTCAAATATATATTGCACTATTATAACGTCTCACATTTTCCTCCATAATTCAACGCGCAGTACTGTCGGTCGAATGGCCATGTAATGCAGCCTAAGGAAGGCGGACAACCAATTAACCTGGGTAAAGCTAGTGTGTGAGGCTCCATTTCGTCTTGGATTCTGATAGATTAGCTACCGGTTATGAACTGGTCGAGTATTGGGTGACTACCTATTACCTAAAAGAAGCTAGTTGATTGTGGCTTTCGTTCGGTAGCTTTCCGGTCGTTTTACAGTCTTGTATTTGAAACACATATTTTTCTGAAGAGTTTGTTGCAAGTGGACTGAAAAGCGCCTGTTAGAATACTGAAATGGAAAATCACGTTTTCACCGTGGGTGGGTGAACTAGCAAGCATAGTTGGCAGGTAACCTGTGAGAAAGAACGAGCACCAATGCATTATAAATAGTATTTAAAAAGCACAGAGCAATAAGATATATGAGAAGACAGTACAGAGAAAAACAACCAAATAAAAGTTTGAATTAACTAACTCAATGCTCGTGGCAAAGAGGATACACGCACCGGAAAATCACTCGTCTGGATTGCACAGTAAACAAATCTCCATCAAGTTTTGAAAAAGGTAGAAATGAGTCAAAAAATGAAATTATTGTTCCAATGTTGAGTCAGAGGGATCGAGGGAACTACGGGGTGCGTCGGGATAAGTGAGCGTCTGCATGTAACAGCGATATCACAACTATACACTAATGGGAATTTCTAACAGATCAATATGCCAAAGCCGACCAGACGGCCGATTCGCTCAACCACAGTGGACCATACACTGATGTATGAATCAAAAACAATATCAACGAACTGAACAGAAGTGTGTGTCAGGCAACCAGCTCCACGTAATTGGCCGGAAACAAACCCTGTCGGCCATCTGCAGTCACACCGAGCCACCACCCCTCATCGATCTGCTGTACTTGGAAAATCTGATCACCCTCGCGGAAAGAGAGCTCATCGTCTTCATCTAATGAAATGGAATAGTCCAAATGTGGCAAAACGGTTAGACAAGCACTTCTTCATTTAATTTTGCACCTATAATCATCACCAACAAACAAACAAAAAACATCCATAGACTAACAGGAAGATGATAAAAATGATTCACAATTGGCTCACATATGCAAAAGCAAGACTTACGGGCTGTGTAATTGTACAGGCAAAGCGCCACAAGTCCGGAATCCACACGCGCAGATGTATATGGTGGCTGTGTGGCCACTTCCTGATTTAAACTACTAACTGGTTCGGATTTTGAGTTATTCACTGCACGGCTCCTATCACCTGCCGGCTGACAGTTGGCCGAATCAGGCAGTGGGATCTAAATAAGTTATGATTAAGGAAATGAGCACAGGTTTTAAATGCAAAATCGGAGACATGAAAAGAAGGGAATGAAAAGCAAAATAAACAACCGATTGTAGAGCGCGTTGGTTGGGTAACTGCTGAAACGTTTTCAGATACCAGTGTGTTGCGAAAGCACGGGCTTAAGCTACTGAACAAGGGAAAATGTAAAATTACACCAGCCTATACTTTCTAACGCCTCTGGAAATAACCCAAGCGGTACATGCTACACGAGATTCGGGAATGAAAGTATTTAACACACCACACCAAATATAAGCATACACTAAAATACATCGCGATCACCACACGCCACAATCTATAGGCACTGCTGAACAAAAACAACAGAATTGCATCGGGTCGTCTGAGAAGAAAGTACAGATGAGGGAATGCGCAAAATATACTAGTAAACAGGCAAATATACAACAGTTAACCAACCGCAAGACTTACGTCTGGAACAGAAGGAGGCACAGGATGATTGTGCGTGACAGGATCTGTCCCGTTCTTCTGCTGTGCGTCACGTGCCGCCCGAATTTCCGCTTGTACGTCTGTTCGTTCGTATTTGGTAACCTGTAGGAGTAACGATGCAGAGCAGAAAGCGGACGAATAACGAAAACTTGGAACACACGAGAAACTTAGTGGAAAAAATCAGACTCGCAAACTGAAAATTGCATGTCTACATCCGCCTACCTCAAAAATCTTAGTCGGATTAAGATACCCAGCTAAAGAACACTGCAAACGAATTAGAATGTTAGACAATAGCTAACACCATTTTTGTAGTCACAACTTAAAGTTTCTGTATGAATAAAATAGGGGATTTACCACTTTGTTCGAAGAATCCGGTTCGAAACATTGGTTAGCCAAATGCTTAGCCTTCGAAATTTCAGATCGCGGATCCGCACGTTGCCAATTAGTACCCTGTAGAAAAGTGGTTGGATGGAAAAGATGTGAATGGCACACACTAAGGACAACCCGGAGTTTCAATAGTCAAACAAATATCAACTGCGATAAACACATTTGAGGCTTAAGATAAAAACGACAGAAATCGGACTAACAAGTACTACTTTAATTAAAAGCGGTGCTGTAAATTTCTTATCGATAAAAGAAAACAAGCTGTTCGGCAAGAATGGCTGAATCCCAAAATACTGAAAAATCTTTTCTTTTGAAAAATCATGACGAGATCTACTCCATTGAATTAAACAGTGTGCAACGACGTTCTCTTGGGACATTTCGCGGATGACGGAGACAACCTTTGCAGCACTGTAACTTACAATACACAGAATAGACATAGACTGCAAGAAGCTATTCGAAAACACAGTAATCAAGAAGAATAGTTCATAAGAACGAAATGCAGTGCACATGACAGAGTGAATCACATATGAATCAGATGCGGATACGGTTAACATGAACGTCCTCAACACGCAAAATCTCAAAATTACAAGAAATCCAGAGTAAAAATTAAAGATTTCACGCAGTTCACTCTACACAAACAATTGTTGAAGATAATCCGGTTAATTACGTTCACAAGGATAGAGAAACAAATTCGCGCAACAAAAATATCGCCATACATGAAGAAATAATCAGTAATTTTTGAAATGTAAGCACTCTACGAACACCAGGGTATTAATCAGAACAAATCACTTACAGTGACTAAATTAGATAGAATCAAACCCGTATTATTCGTGACATGATGCACATCAGTGTATAATTGCACCTCAAACGAAAAGAATCTAAAATAGTACGCTGTATGTGTCCAATCTGTTGAGTACACTAGTAGGAGAATTGTCGTTTTGCCACAATGCTCGGACTGGTGAGAATAAACGAAATGTTGATATCTCATAACACCTGCGTTAAACAAACGGTAAAATACGGAGTGAACAAAACGACTGTAGAACCAGAGGACTTACCACAGTAGAATCGTCACATACATCAGCCGCTGTGGAAAGCTGTTTTGCAAGCAGAATTTCAGCTCGTGGATCTATCTTCTTGTAACCAGACGAAGACTACATTTGGTTAAAGAAAACCAGCAGAAGTAAAGAGAATTCTAAATGATCTTCAATTTTGAAAAATGAAATCAAGATAATAAACACATTAGAGAAGTTGGACGCTAATAGCTAAAATAACAAAGAAACCCAAGTGAAGATAAACTCGAGATCAACAACCAACATACATCTACAAACAGCCTAGCAATATAACGACGGACCCCGATGCGGACTGACGATGGATGAAAACGGGCCCAACGGATAGTCAGTCAGCAGACGTAAGTGGAACGAACAAGTATTCGAACGGTACCATTGGTATAAAACCATCAAGATCCGCAGAGAGATGAGAAATAGTATGACATTCAATCTTGTCAACAAAACAATGTGAATGGTAAGATGCAACTATTGGAACATTTGCGTATTTAGGTGAAAATTCAAGCAAACGAAACATGACGAATTAGACTGACTAAAGAGGTTCAGCCTTAAGCGATGCTCGTAAAACCGGCCACCGACCAAATAGAAGATTTCGCAATCTCTGGCCATCTACTTGATGATTCAAAACAAAGACAAAAATGTATGCTACTTACGACCACTTGTTGCCTAGACAAAAGACCTTATTGGTTTGCCGAACTCTGTATGGACACCGTTCATCGGTCCGCAACTAAGTGCTTCCGGCGTCGATAATCAGGTCAGTTCACTGAGTTCGGCTGTTTAGAAACACTATGAAGACAACCTGATTTGAGACAAGAAACAACGTCGACCATATTAAAAAGGACTGGAAAAAACCTGAAGTAATGCAGTAGGCGACAGGGGCACACAAGAGATATAGTAAATCATAGTAACACTGCCCCGCTAGGTCTCGCCCCCTACTATCCAGCCTCAGGCTTCTCTTGTTCCTTGCTTAAAACTAGAATTCAATTTAATAGGTCCTTCAACGTTTGCATTATGAAACAGATAGGTCAACAAGCCACCCTCACAAGGACGTTAGACAAGCTGAACGTTGATGTCTACTGCGTTTCAGGGACTAGAATCCAGGATAGTAGTCGACGTATGGAACTGGTGGCATCCACACTGTCTACCCGATACTGGTTAGACACTTCCAGTGACTTCACAGCCGCCGCTACCTGTCAGGGTGGAGTAGGTAGTCCTCAGCACGATGGCTGCAGCCCCATTGGTATATGGGATTCCTGTTAACAGCTGACTCTGTGTTATCCGCTTGACTGGTTCTGTTAGACACAAGACTTTCAGAAATCAGTTCATTGTCTGCTCACGCTCCAGGTGACTGTAGTGACGTCCGTGTCAAGGATGCCAACTTGTTCGGATCTGGCCGCTCTCCTTAGGTCGACACATAGATCTGTTTAAGTCATTCTGGTCGGAGTATGAACGCCCAGATCAGCCGCCTTGGTAAGGTCGAGTCTCAGTTAGGCGGCAGGTTTGGGATTGCATCACATTGCTCGGATAACGGCGGGTGGCGATTGCAACTGAGTACAGAACATAAGCTATTTTCGGCCAGCACTAGTTTTAGACATCGCGCGTATCACTATTCTATTTAGTGCCCGCTTCTCCGAATAAGAGCTGGTCTCAGATAGACCACATAACGAGGTTTCACTCAAGCTTGTTGTTCTTACTGGAGCACACACTTTTATTCATGTCGTGTTGATACGTTTTGCCTTTACTTTCGTTGGGCAACGACCTCACTGACAGCAACGGCTAGTTGTTGAGAAATTGGCCATGCCGTCGGTAAGGCGTAAGTATCAAACTAGCCTAGTAAGCAAGCTTAGTAGTTACAAACCCGAAGATTCTAAAAGCTGTTGGACCAAAATATCAGAGGCCATTTATGAACCAGTCACTGTATCGCGCGGCACGGTTGTCCGTGGGGTAAACAAACAGTGGATTTCAGGAAAATTCCTAGAGTTGTTAAATATCAGACAGATCATTCCGCTCGCAAGATCATATTGTGGTGAACTATCAGGCAGGTGGTGCGAGTATTCAGACTCTCGGCGGATTACCACAAGGCGTTTAAAAACCCACAGCGAGCGGATCGAGGACGGCGTGGGCGACCGGATGAGTCGTGGCTCGACTGGATCGGGTGAGACATGGCAAGCAAAATAAGATGGATGACCAAATCGAAGGCGCGATTATTCCAACACTCAGAGGAATATCTCGACACGGTCGTGGAGTACAGTCAAAGCCCATGGTCGATAGATGGGAGACAACACGAGCGACCGGACAAGCTACTGCTCAACGGACGAGGAATAGCAGGTGGAAAATCCCCGGATAGAAGGCGCCGATCACACATAAACCGGGCAGAAGTGGGCACGACGTGTGAGCGGAAACCGCGGGGTGTTGTGGACTGGAACTGTGATTCAAAATCGCAAGCGCGCACGTAGCATGGTAATTAGCGTGTTGGACAATAAAGATTGTGCCTTTTCGCTACAATATAACAAGTTCTAGAAGAATATCCGTAAGATGCTGAGCCATAGCCTGACAGCTTGGCTGATGGAGAAAGTTAGGGCTCCTGCCGCGACTGTGTAAATTGCAGTGTAGTACTTTTGTCGGCGGAATTAGAACAATCCACTTAAACTGAAATCTGCAACTGCAGTTCGATAGAGCTGCTGCCCCAAATGACCTCATGACGGCATAGTCTAAAGAAGACGAGGAAACGTTAGCAGAGGCCTTGACTCAGTTATCTCAACTTATGCGAATGACTGGGAACATTCCTGTTTGATCGTACCGCTCGATAACAGTTCACATATTCAAGGAAACAAAACCGTAGAAGGATTAACTTGAGTCCAGTCATCATTAGGGCTCTGGCATCCATTATAATTTGTCAACTCACTGCAGCTTGAGAGGCAGACGTTAAGGGAGAAAAGGCAAGGTTTTGCCCTGGGCAGGGATGCACTGAGCAAATTGTTACTCTTCGCCAAATTCTATGGCAGCATCAAAATTGCCGCCGGTCAATAACCGCCACATTTCTTGACTAGAAATGTTCATTCGATTCAGCAGACCGGTCTACATTTTTAGAATCGCCGATACGCAGAGGTGTACTACTCACCAAGTACGTGAACATACTATCGGCGTTTCATTCTCATATTTCAGATGAGGTTAGAGTTCTGAGGCGAACAGACTGACAGTTTCATCACCAGGTGTGGCGTGCGTCAGGCCTGCCCAATTTCACCATTTTTGTTTAATTTTGTCATAGATGCAATAATGACGGATTGTTTGACGTACTCGCAAGATGCCAGCATGGACCTCCTACCTGGTAGAAAATTGATCGATCTTGATCACGCTGATGACAAGATGACGTTGTTCGACACCTTTCAAATGGCACAACCAATGTCAGATACCATTTCGCGTTGTGTCAAATATTTCGGAATGCGGTTTGCAGCCTCAAAGGGTAAAATATTTCTGCAAGACTGATGTGGTTAAGTAGATTTAAGGTGGGGTAATAAAATAATGAGGGTTGTATGCTTGAGAAATTGCACCCGCGGCGGCGGAGGTAAACTGGATGAAGTAGAAAACTGTATCTCCTAGGCTGGGGCGACGTTCGCTAATCTAAGACAGCAGTAGCAACAGAGAAATATCTTTCTGAGGACTAGGGTCCAAGTAAATAAGGCGACCTTAACGGCTGTGCTATTTTACTATTCTGAAACGTGGCAGCTCAGAGTAGACGTTAACCGTCTTCAGGTGGTTGATCATCGATGTTTGCGTTCGACCGCTCGCATCGGATGGCATCAACCAGCTAGCAACTGAGTGGTTAGGAAGCGGATATTGGGTAGTGACTGTGGTGGGAGTTCTTTCGTTCAATTCTTACGTCTAAGTAGATCTGAATTACTAGGCCACGTACTAAGGATGCCAACTGTTCGTCTGCTGTGACCGACTACCGTAAGGTGCGAGGAAAACGGATGATTTGGCGTACACAAATGAAGTCACCGTAGGTCAAATTCATCTCCAAGGCTGGAGCTCTCACAACTCACAGAGTCGGTGGACGGAAACTTTAGATGAAATGCCGATTAGTCGAGCTCGATGACGCGAATGCTTGCGTTGTTTGACCCACTTGTCCGTGAAGTAAGCGTACTTAGCGACGACCGGCAGTATAAGCCGTAGGAAAGCTGCATTGATGATGACGCCTCGATTGTTCGTTTGCAAGGTATAGGCACCTTGACATTGAGCGCTCGAGTACAGTCGTAATTATTCTTATTTATTAGGTCTCTCCTCATTTCTTCACTTTTCTTTCCTCAGCTAAGGCTTGCTTTTTTTTCATGGTTATGTGGAGACGAAGCATTATCGCAAACCAATGATTTACTGCTGTCTGTGATGATGGTTGATGATGTACATGGATTTAGGCATAAAAATAAATGGACTAACGTTGAAACATTGTAAAACGTGAATTGTGATTAACTGACAATCAGGTTTGTTGAAAAATGTTCTCTTCTTCACTGGCAATAACACCATCACAATCAACACTATTGTCAGCATGGAATGTGACGTTTTAGACAGTGATTAGCAGTATACCAAATTATCACGTACTATCTCACGTTTGACCGATACAGCGTCCAGTAACTACCATAATAAATAGAAATCTTGTCAAACATGTCTTCTACAGTATCGTCGACCACACATGAGACACGATAGCACGATCAGAAAACAAGGCAAATATGTAACAAAGATATTAGCTGTAGTGAAACTTCCCATGGCTAACCAGAAGTGAAAATCAAACCTTGCATGTATACCTCTGTGTGGTATGTACTTCTATCGATGCCTGTGTCATGGAAAGCAACAACACAAAGTAAAAAGCTGAGGCGTACACATGATCGTATGCAGGCAGGACAAGCAGACTGAAAGTTTAAGCACACTGTGGAATACTTTGCTAGGAAAGAAAATGTACGAAGAGACCGTACTGACATGTGTAATTAGAGTTCAAGTGCATTGGCAGAGAACTTGAATAAGTGTGTGTGTGTGTGTGTGTGTGTGTGCACAATTACTTGTGCAGCAATGAGGGAATGAGCGATATTGCGTAAGTAACTTTAATAACCAATCACCTAGGAATCACTCAGCGCGAGAACAAAACGGTAGCTGCTTCACAGAATTATGCGGTCAAGATGACAACGTGAAGCAACGTGTCATATCACCAGATCTTGTGGTTCGATCATTCTTAATCTTAACAGTAACCAACGAAGCTAGTATCATATCCACTGTGTTGTAAACAGATTGTGTTCAATGTGTAGTAGATGAGATAAAACCAGACGCTAGCAGCCCGCAGAGTAGCACATATAAACCGACAAGATGAAGACGCAAATAAATAAGCGAACAATTTTACATATGGAGACACGTGATTCAAGATAAAATATTATATGAGAATGGTTCAAATCAGTTGTGTGCTTGCCAACCTGGTAGATGGCAAGAAAAGTCTAGGGCTTCGAGAGATCTGCCAAATGAAGGACAGGTGAAACATACACAACATTACCCATGCAAAAAATCCGATAAATACACCCCGATTACCAAAAGTTAGCATGAAAGGTAGCTTATACGGACCTGTTTGCCAAAAAAGTGAATCCCGTAATGTCACACGAATGGATAATATAAAACGATTAGCAAAACACTGGCCCAAACATGCTTGTTCTTTACTATTAGCGACGGAAAGCTTAAAAAGTAGCGATTAGTGCCAACTTTGTAATAAATCCAACTCGATGAAAAATAACATACCACTCCAGTAATTTTGAGCATAAAAGGCAACCATAAATGTGTCTGTATTAGCAACAAACTGTAAACTTACATCCGCATCAAACGATTGGTCGAAGGACTGTATTCGGCCTCGGATAAGTGAGCTCACTTCAGATTGACGAGCGGCTTTCAGAGCCTGAAATCGAGCTTTACTAGTGTCAGTTTCTGTAAATTCTGTTCCGCAAGTGGGTTGTACATGAGTGTCGGGCTTCTAGAAACATAAAATGAAAATAGCTGGGGTGATAGAATAAATTATTTGCAACCGCATGAACACACTGTTCGAATAGGGAAGATAAAGAGAGAGAAAACCTGTACAGATTATGTGAACAAACTAAGACTTGCATAATCGCCAAAGTGATCACAACGGGTGACCCAATACATGGTCTAATCTTAGCAAACCTCGACCCTCATCTGTTAACAAGAGAAAATCTGTATTTATCTGTGTGTGCGTGCGTTTGACCTTGTCTCGGTGCATGCGTGCAGACGCATACACGCCAGCGCAAGCTCACTGATCGCGCTGAATTGTCACAAATATCCACAAAAATCAGTTATGTGGCGTGATCGGACGTAGCCCATGTGGACTCTCAGTAATCGACCGACGGAACCCATGGAGGTGACTGTCCAGGGTTGATGCTACCAGTTTAGTATTGACAAACCATGACTTATCCCTAAGTGATACTGACACACACTGAATCGAGACGGAACTCAGACGTAATAAAAAGAAATTCGCCGAGATACAGTAAAAGCGATTCAAAATAAAGTAGTACAGAATGCACCTCCCCCTCCCCGCAGACAGCGTTCGAGCGCATTATAACTGGCCATTCTCACAAACAAACAAAAATAAAGAGCGGGTTCGAGTTCTCTGTGTCACTTCATAAGGTTAGTTAGGCTCAAAGAATATATGAACTAAGCAGTGATAAAATAAAAAATAATCGTGATCATAAAGGGGCAACTCTCAATTAGTGTTGATTTCATACATACAATACTTGAAACCTCTTGTTCGTTTGAGTTGCAGCGCTTGAACTGCTTTTTCGCATACACAATATCCCCTTTTTAAACCACACGAAGGATGGACAAATTTTAAAAAATTTAACCCACAAAAACTGAACTAAAGCCACGAGCAATTCACATCCTACAAAGTTTCACGGGAGTGTTGTCTGGTTGGCAAACAATCAATGCATATAACGTAAAACTGTAGTGCACAGCCAGGCTGCAATGTTTCACCCATCATTTCGTTGACTGAAGCATCAATACAATGGAATTAGCACAACTGTTCCTGGTGTAACGACCAGGAACAGTGACACGGTCGGTTAGTGCCAGAGTTTCCGGGTAGCAGTGAACAGACGAGAACAGTGTTTTATCAGTAATTTTCTAAAGCAGCTCTGTTTTATGGTCAAACTCTTTACTGCCGAACTCGTATGAAGGCCAGAGTTTTATTGAGGTTCGCCAAATCCTCAGTTAGGTTAATAACTTCATAGGTTTATTTAGAGAAACAAAATGTCAAAGGGTACACCATCCTAGTTTAAAACTCGGGATTATGTGCTCTTACAGCCTGCCCGCGAATAAAATACACGATACCGAGTATGCGTGAGGAAATGATTATCTGTGAGGGCGGTTACCGGTAACGCCAATCGAACTGCACAGAAGATTCACAAAACACATTTCTTGACGGATAGTATAACAACGCAAAAAGACAAATGTTGCGGATTGCGAACATTGTGTCCATTCTTGTCGGTCACACGAAGAAAGCATTAATTATATATAACAGGCGTGACGCATATTAGTAAAGTCAGAACCATCTCCACGGCAAAGATAATGACAACGTCAGCATTCATTGCGCGCACAGAGGTAGTCAATATCGTCTGATAAACATAGCTTCTGGAAATGCCAAAAATCACATAAAAATGCAGTGAACGAAAGTAACGGACCAGCTAAGTGACCTGTAGTAAGATGTTTAACAACCAAAGACGAATGGTTCAGGCTAAGTAACTGTAATATTATGTGTCATTTCACCGTTATGGTGAGATGGTACCGTTGTGTATTCTGAAAAGTAAAAAGATCCACGGCAACGCACTGAAAATGCAATGTAGCTAGAACGACTTAATGATGGAGAATATTTAACGACATTTCTGGCTCGCCTATTTTTTAGTCCATCATATTCTGGCCGGATAGGCTAAATCAACGTCCAGTAAAATCGCGTATGAGAAGCGAGATCCCCTGGACGAAAATAGGATAAACGACTATGTAACACGTTATGGTCTTTGAAGAAACACTCGTTTTAGTGAGCCGTGCGTTTGTGGCTGTAAATTCCCATGCAAGTTAGCCTGTGTGCGAGTTAGTGGAGCTGTTCGTGTTATGCACTCAAGGAAGGAGTTTCCGTATTTCGTGTGATCAGCTTCATCGACATCATCCTGATCGATGCCGGATTACGATGACAGGCAAAGTGAATCCTCGAAAAGCTAGCAGTGGTAAGAAAACAGAAGCTAATGAGCTCTATGTCCAGCAACTGGACGATTCGCCAGCTACAACACATTGGAATCAGCTCAGCTGATCCAAACTCTACAGCGGTATCAAATCTCTCTTGTTGGTAAGAGATCTTGAAAGGGTTTCAATGACACCACTGCAGTCCATTTTGAAAGTTTACAGGGACACTGTCGTAAAATATCGCTTAAACAAAGAAAACGGTATTTCCAAATAGGGCGCAGTATCCACAGCCGGTGTTCCTAAGACTGCCTAGAAGGTTCAGTGTGACCACAGAGTACGCGCTAGTGAATATGCGCTTGAGCGCAAGTAGGGTAGGTGTCACGCACCTGCAACTTAACGTCGCACGCATGCGTATATAAACTGTCGCACATGAGCGCGTCTATAGCAATCGTGCTGTAAACTAAATAAGGATGATACAGTTTGACTATAAAAAAAAAACAAAATAACGCCAACTACTGGAGTTACGGCAGTGAAAAGGAAAATCCAAAATTGGTCAATGGAATTAAATAATTATTTCTTAAACACCCCGTTTGAACAAGTTGTTTTTCTGGAGAATGTACTCCTCATAGGAGTGAGGTGGACTGGATGCTTGGTTTCAGCATGAGTATCAATAACATCCTAATTTCACAAAACTGAACCGTTTGGAAGGGATAGTTGTCATTAGCCAGATGTTCGGCAAATTGGTATATGTGACAAATGACGATCAACTAGTAAACAGTCATCACCGTCATAAATGAATAAAAACAGAGCGTTATGGACGACAATGACTCCAATCTCCAAGGCAAAGTTTTTGGCTTCTAAGTGTGCGCCTGAAGATTAATACCGAGTGAATTAAGCACAAATTGAGTCTCAACACAGTTCACAAAGTATGGTGGCGAACACGACTGTTCAGCAACATAACTAATGGAAAAATTTAAAGCCTACCGATAGACAACCTATCACTTAATCGACGTGTGTAGCAGGTACAGTCGTTCTTCGCTAGATCAGAGAAAAATCGAGAAGGCCAGTAAAAAAAGAGTTAGCCAAAATTTCGGACAACCAATCACAGTCACATTACGGTACACTTCCAATAACTATGATGTGACAGTTATATGAGCCACAGAGTTCTTCAAAACTGCATTAACAGTGGACCCAGGGCTCGGTCACTGAACATCCAGAATAGTTAATTTACTGAGGATTTTAGATTAGATCATTTGGGTACCACTCAAAAATGATCGCAACTTTTACAATTCCACAGAGTTTTCAGTCAGTCCGCTTCGAGAAGCACAAAACCAAAGTTTCGTTCTTTCTAGAGCTTACCATAGCCACGGCCGGGATTGAAACCCCGGCCATGTTTTCATGAGGCAACTGCATTGACCACACCGCCATTCAGTTTACATAGAATTACCATAACTAAACGCCCACCTGCAATCGCCTGTGCGTGATGACCAAGATTCACATTTATCTCAACAGTTGCTGTGTAGCCTGCAGGGGCGAAATGGTAATTTAGAATAACTCATAAAGCAATAAGTTTGTGTATTTATATATAGTGAGCCGATCGATAATAGGGTGAAGGAATGACGTGCTCATCAACTGGGTAGACCGGCGAGAAAATGACCGAGATTGAAAGTCAAACATTTGCGAGATTGTGCACCACTAACGAGCTCTAATAAGGGCGAGTTGAGTCCAGTGTTTTTGTTCCCAAGCTTATGGGTAAGCGAAGGCTACGATCGATTGTGCGCGATGTCGAAATTAATTCAATCAAAATCCCCAATTACCCACCAATAATTAGAATAACGCCCAACGAGTGTAATGATTTGTGTGACAAACTTCATGAGGAATTATAATCATAATAGCCAACTTGTTTGTAGGACAGCGAGTACAGGTTATAACAAAAAAATAATGCATGAGTATACAAAGCTGACCTTCAGGGGGGCTGGGATAGGAGG
Organism: Paragonimus skrjabini miyazakii; assembly: GCA_014338405.1. NCBI lineage: Eukaryota > Metazoa > Platyhelminthes > Trematoda > Plagiorchiida > Troglotrematidae > Paragonimus > Paragonimus skrjabini miyazakii. The sequence continues at coordinate 59,319 of JTDE01001644.1, read as the reverse complement.
AATTGGATCACAAGATGACTGTTTCATCTTCCAAAACTGCATGGACGGAGAACCTTTAGGAATTTCAGCACTCGGATCAACGCGTTTGTAAACGGAACCCTGTGAAAACAGACGAGCAGTTAGGTGAATAAAGATGGAAGCAGATTAC
>JTDE01001643.1:106175-139996 GCA_014338405.1 Paragonimus skrjabini miyazakii | reverse complement strand
CCACCGAATGAGATTTCAACACTTTTATGAAGTCTAAGGAAGTCGTGACCAAGGAGAACGTCTGCACATAAATGTGTTAGAACTGACAGCTTCACTCTTTCATACACAGCATCTTTGTATCTGATCGATGCCAGGACGTGACCTCGCGTGTCATTCGACAGGACGGTAGAGGCCATTGTTATCTTGCTATGAGATTTGTGAACATTCCAGTCACTCTGCAACACTACGGAAGACGCTACGTAACTTACAGAACTGTCAGTATCTATCAAAGCTTGTAAGCGAATTCCGTTAACTTCGAGATCAACTACAGCATTCGAAAGACACTCCGGAGCCGCCGCTGATGTGACGGTCGAAACGGACGGTCGGGTGATAGTAGAGCACGGCTGTCGGTTCCGGGACATCAGGCAAACCTTTTGAAAGTGCCCCTTCTTTCCACACCCATTACATAACGCATCTCTAGCTGGACACTTCGGACGGGGGTGTTTGTCATACCCACAGAAGAAACATTTGCCAGTCGATGAGCTGGAGGCTGCTACATCAGGTAATCTGGTAGGGTTGGGCGAGTTTTCTGAGACCTCGGTTGCAGCCGTGTAGGTGTTAGTCGGCAGGAACAAACGAAGACCACAAGCAGTATCTCTATCACGAACGAACGCAACGATACTGCAAAACGATACGAAAATCAGTGTGCAAATATCGGAACCCAACTCTCACAGCTTAAAACCCCCCAACAAGTAAGGAAAAAGACGGCCTTCAAGCGAGCCCGAAGGCAAAATTGTGATTTACAGCAACTTTATTTATAGGTTTTAGGTGGCCTTGTGCCTAGGCCACCGAATGGACCAATCAGAAGCAAGCGTAACTTCTCGGATGTTCGAGAATTCTGGCGGGCGTTCAAATTCCCAGAAGGTGAAGAAATCCATTTTCCTTGCAAACAATGCGAATTTTTGGGAAAAAGTACCTTTTCTCAACAATCAGATTTGGCCTAGAGTTAGAAATCTAACACGATTTCACTATCATCCTTATCGACGACAGCAGTGCATCAGTAGTTCGCACTGATGCTTAGCTGCAATGCAACCATGATGGATAAGGGTAGTGATAGGTATAGAGAGAGAGAGAAGACAGGGTATCTGACTAACAAATGCAGCTTTGTCCATGCTCAAACGTGCAACATCAAGGTGCACACAACTTGCAAACAAACAGCCGAGCAATAAATGATGGTGAGATATCATCAGTAAAACAGCTTTCTAATGGCTTCAACTGTCGTGCCCCGTTAAGTTCACTCCACAGACAGCTCTGACAAGCTCTGACAACATTCACGCTACTGAGGCCGATTAGCCGCCATCCCAAAGACTACAAAACGAAAGACGAACCCAACCCACAGTAGCTAACCCATCGACGAACAACTTCATTGCTCTGCTCCAGATCATCTGCCCGCCTCACACCACACACCGCTTAGCCGAGGCGTTGGGAAAGAGTTTTCGATGTGACAGGTTACTAACTGACGTCTGTATTACATGGCCAGATAATATGTCTGTGCAAGCTTGAAGATTGGATGGAGGTCGCCTGGTAATCACTGCCAAATACCCGCTTTCTAACCTCCTTGTTGCTTATTCCCTGGTGTCACCCGATACGAAGGATAGTGTACAGGCGTTGATAGCCAACAAAATGAGGGCAGTTCGTGTCTTTTAACCTGGCTGGCCAAATATCGGAACCGGAGAATAGTACACCCTTCATAATCGTCTTACGTACGCTACCTTTAAGCTTCAGATAGATGCCTCACCATCACCAGAGATGCCCCAGGTTGCCGTCCTATCCTTGGAGACACGAGCTTTTATATCCTTCCGCATACCTCGGCCACTGCTGTGACACCTTTGTAATTAGATTAACGGACCAACACCCTTCACTACTTCGTTATCCAACATAAAATCCGCGTAATCTGAACAGTCAAAAGCATTTCCCACTTTAAGTCTACTTAACGTTTTCCGAAGTATTTAGCAGAGCACGAAATAATGTCTAGCATTGTCAGCGCTGTTTGAAAAAGATTAAACGACACTCGTCGTAAGCATATAAGTATCAGTTACTCCGCTCTCAGACTGAAGGTCTAAGCTGTTGTGAGCGCCGTAGACAATGCTCTGTTATTTTAATCGATGCATCATCGTCCAGGACGAAACATTACTCTGGTAATGACTGGCGTCGAGATAATCTCTCGATGGATTTTGTAACAGCCCTCGACTCCTCCCTTAAGTATCGGGACTATTATCGGGTGATCCCAAGAGAGAAAGATGTTCTTTATCGCTCACGCTAGTTGAAACAGCCGAATCGGTCCCTCTTCCAATGCCTCCTCACTTTGTTTAAATGGTTCCGTCATGAGGTATTCTGAACCAGCAGTTTCTGTGGTTCTGGGTCTGCCGACCAGGGTCCTACGTTGTGAATTTGTGGCGGTAACAGTAGGGGCGGTATGCCACTTAAGGTGACACTCAACGTGTTACGCACAACGTTTTGGCCTTCTTGACTAATTATACTTCAGCGTGTTGTTTATTTCGCCGATAATTCCACCGACGGGCAGGCGCTCAAGACCATTAATGCGGGTATACTTGAGGAGTTTTCTAGTATTCTCTGAAGCCTAGTGGTTTCCATTTCCGTAACATTCTCCGTGAGCTAAGCCCCGTGATCAGCAATTGGGTCACGCTACAGTTTCCTGCAAAAATTCCTAAACTTGTTATATGGACCGCCGTCTGACATCTAACAACTATATCGATTACTCTAAAGTCCACTGTTTACTTAACCCATGAAGAACTCTGTTGCACGATGTAGTATTTACTTCATAAATAGCGTAAGAGATCTCGGTCCAGTAAGTGTTAGAATCTTCGAGGTTTGGATTGCTAAGCCTGAATTCTAGACTAGTTTGGTACCTCTGCTTGAACAATGGCATAGTCAGTTTGTCAATAATCAGTCCTTGCTGTCGGTATGGTCGTTTCCTAGCAAAAGTAGAAACAAAACGGCAACGTACTAACGCATGATATGAATACAAGTATGTGTCTCAATAAGAAAGGCAATCCTAAATGGAGCCCCGCCACCTATACCTAGCACTATTCGAGCAATATAGTGCCAGCCGATGCATATCATCTAAGCGAGACTCGGCCTTACTAAGACGACCTGTCTGGGTTTTTATGCTTGCGACAAGGATGACTGTATGGAAGCAGCTGCGTCATAACTTACGGAAGAAACTGTTTCTGGGCAAATTCTGGCTGTCTGAAATTAACCTTTTTTCTCAGTAATGGTTGGCGGATCCGATTCGCAGTTAAGCCATGAATGAATCACAGGTGAATTCTTCTTGGTACTCTCCTACAGTGGTTGTTTTAAAATCGCAATCAACGAAGTGGTTTCAACTTCCGAAGAAACCTATCGACAGATTGGCCATTTTGTCTCGCTGTAGACAGGGTACGACGTGCACATTTCGCATTTGTTTCGGCATGTAAGCTCTCAAGAGCCCTGATGGCGTTGTCATAATCAGCCGATGCTTGTAGATTGACGGAGCAACATAGTTTGTGAGGGCAATAGTTCTGTTAACAGGGGAGGACTGGACGGTAGGTAGGACATTACTAAAGGTTTTCCTCTAACAAATTCTGCCCAATGAGAGTCTGCGTCAAAACAATCTGATCACGTCTTACAAACTAGCGAAATTGTGATGGGTTGACGAGCAAGCAGTCAACTGTTGAGTGGGTGCGAATAGAAGTGAAAATCTGATGAATAAGCTTAAGTCATCCTGTAACGAAACCGCAGCCAAAATACAAATAGGAACATGCTAAGTAGACGGGGGAATGTGGAAGTAAGAAACAGGAATAATGACGTAAAAATGGACGTTTCAATTGTACTGCACCCATAAAATCATCCAGTTTACTGATTGAGCATTCACTAACCTTGACAAGTGTACATATTTCTTTGGAATCCTCTATGGAAGAGACGGTTCCAGCAATGTCCCGGCTAAGTGGACTTGGCAGCATATGCTTTTCGACAGTACCTCTGATTAACCTTAGAATACTACCTAAGGAGCCTCGAACACTATAGACGGTTCGTTGGATGTTCGTGTATTATATCAACATAATGATTTCATCTCGCTGATTCCGTTGGCTTGGAAACATTTTGCGAATGTCAACCCACCGTTTGTCGTGTCCTGTCGTGTTTGCTAGAGATGAGCTAGGCTGGAAGCGACAGTCCGATGGTCTGCGTGTAACTATTCTTATGGTAAATCTGCCATACCGTTTAGTCATCGCGTGTTATATATAGATACTGTGTATAAATTGGTTTTTGAATCTTGTTCTAATAGTTAGCTCTCGGCTTCCTGGTTGGGGTCCGAAAGTCAATAGGCATCTTTATTTAAGGATATCTGATAAGGCGCTCGTGTTGCGAATCTCTACACCGCTGCATTATTCTCCCTCCCTCAACATATTTTCCTTTCTTTAACTTATAAAGCCCATTTTTTCTCATCGATTGTGACATGTCTACCACTTCATTTAGTCGTTCACTCGTTTACTATATAAATAGCGTACTATAAATTGACGTGCTTGCTACTAAGATTTGAGTCGACTTTCTCAGAGTGGTTTCTGTATTCTTAGCATCTGCTCTAAACAAACATCTACACATTCTCAGATACTGTCTATTGAGATTAACAGTGAATCATGTTCCCTCTCAGTAATGGGTTGTTTGGCAGTTTTGCTTTCTCTCTGTCATTTGATCAGCAGCCTAGTGCTTCCATTTGTTTGTCTCAACTGACAAATTCAGCGTTTCAGCATTATTTTCATATTCATCTCGTTGGCAATTTACATTGAGATACCCAGCACTTTTATATTGATTCGTGTGGAACGATGACTGTTGGACATTATGAAACTGGAAGGATGTTCTGTTTTTCTTTTGCTTGTAGTTTATCGTGTGCCGACTTTCGGTGGCCGTTGCTCTCACTTGTGAATGTAACTCAGTGACCGGTTGATTCGCTAGAGCCCACTTTCTCGCGAACACTCAAACTTCATACATCGACTAAGCAATCAGCTCTCTATCACATGACTACATCCAAAGTGCAAAGCTCGAATTTACGTTGCAAAAATAACTGTGGATTTTACGGGAATCCATCTTGGGACGGTTATTGTTCAGTATGCTATCGCGAAACCTACATACAGCAAGGCCTATCTCGCAACGTTACCACCAATTTGCCAGCGGCATCTACCCAAGCCTTTTCTAAATTTGAGGCGAAACGAAAACAGTTGGCCGGAAAAGGCACCAATACCTTAAAGAATATTTTCCGGTTCACCAAAGGTGAGTGTGTGCTACGGTCGTTTATCTATGATGACAATGTTTCAGATGGCAACCGAGACAAAACGACTGCTTTACCTGAAGAATGTTATCAAGCTGCTAGTGAATTCAATGCATTTCTTGGAACATTGAAGGCTGCTGTTAGTGCTGATATTTCTCGACTGGTAATAGTGCATAATCTTTTATGGTATTTATCACGGTTTCAGGTTACCAAACAACTGGAGGAGTTAGAGACAATGGGAGGCTCACACATCAACCAGTATTCAGTAGTGATACAAAAATTCTACCAGAAGGTCTCCGAACGAATTGCTAAGTCACCTCTGTATTCCGTGAGTCCACCTGAAAGTGGTGTTTTAAAATGTATCGATCCCGTCTATGCACAAATTGCGCTGTTATCAAGTTACCGAATTCTGGCCGGGCGCTCTTCTGACTATACGAACACGATTTCATCCCTTAACCTTCAGTTTTATCTGTGTGATCCAGGAGAATATCCATCTACCTGTATCTTCTTATGCTTGCAATGGTCTGTCAGGAACTGGGAAGTTTGTTGAGTGGCACAGAGCTAAGGTACTCGTACTTGCACTCACTACAAAGATGCTGTGTGGCTTACATAAAGGGCAATCACGTGTCAGACCTGCTCACTGCTGGTGGATTTTGGACTAAGATTGCAGATTAAATGTTAGCTTGACTTTTTCAAAACTGTTGATAAAGTCTTTCACTCCGTCCGGCTACTTTACTCCCGAAATACAATTTCAATGAACCTTTTCTCATTTTGAAAGCAAACGGATGGTAGTCCAACTGGTACCCTGCCAACAGTGAAATAATGTAAGGGTTTATCTTGCGCCTCCTGTGGTTCATTCTGTTTTTTACTGAATTGTTGAACATTATCAGCTCACCAGTGCTGTTGTGCGTCGCAGTTACAAGTCTGACGAGTTGCAGAATATCCGTATGGCGTTGAAACTCTACGGAACAACTAAACCACTTTAGCCATCTGTCCAAAAATAACTGTTCATCGTTAAACCTGGGCAACTATAAATTAATGAACGTCTGCCATCAAAATGATGCTTATTACCACCTTTATACGAACGTGACCCAAAGAGCCTGTAGACAAATAAGTTGAGTCTGTTCACAGGTTACGTAAAAAATCTTTCATCCGTTAGAACTAATTCGTAGAACCTTCTAACTTGAATCTTTATCCATCACGTCCAACTCCGATAATCAGCCTACATTTGGATGCGAACAAGCAGGATTGTCGTCCCTACCGCAAAAAATGATTTCACATTTACTACAGGTGCTCAGGGGTGGACTACGAGCAGTCAAATTTATTCCAGTCACTTTGACGGTGTCCACTTATCAAATCATCTGTTGACAGATCTCCTTTCACCAAACAAGGCTGAACGCTCAAAAGGTCATTCTCATAAGCTAGACTACGAAGTGGGCAGACTACTATGTAAACAAAAGCTTGCAGTTAGGATCTGCTCATGCTGTGGTGTACTGTCCAAGTCTGGTCACAGCTGATTCGACGTCCCATATTCCAAGTTTATTGATCACTGTCCTAATCCTTAGGAGTCATAACTTGTATATACCTGTTTGATTGTCTCAGTATGTGTCAGTGGTCTGTACTGGTGTGATTTCACAATAATACTTTCCTCCAAAATTCTTAAAAATTCACCTTCATTCACTTTTTCTTTACATCCGTTGACCGTCTAACGCAGTTTGTTCCCCGATTAACGCATACGGGTACATATGCTCGAAGTTTTTTCTATCTATCAAAAGTAAAAGCGTGTTCACCTCGTTTTGACTGTTGATGAAATCTCCAGGTATATTTGAACAGCTGAAACAATTTTTCACTTTGCTCTGCAAACTTGTCAACCGTGTACTCGATACTCGACGTCGTTGCCACATCTGAGCTTCCGTAAACTCGTACACTTCGAAGATCCTGTGGGAATTCAGTCTACGTATCTATCATCCTTTTGGTTCATTGTTTTGTTATATTCAGGGTTTGGGTACCGCTATGACCGAGAAGCTGATGGACGCGATCGAGAAATTTTTGACGACCTGGATTCATGACTGGTTATTCGCCTCTCCCATTACAGACGATGAGATGGTCGATTTGAAGTTGCAAGAAAAAATCCGTTCACTGCATTGGATCACTCCATCTCTGTTGGACTCACCAATTGACGTCAAATGTGCCAGTGAAATGGCTTCATTAGAGGCAGCCACTCTTGGTTAGTTGTTTTCTGCAGTCTGTCTGGATGTTTTGAACGTCCTGGCTGACACGAATGCGATCCACTGAGTTTTACGCCACCACGGTCCAGGTTGTTACCGTTGATTGAAACACTGGGTACATATATAAACGTACAGTTGAACAAGGTCGGATTGGGTCATTTTGCATCTCTTAACTTGTCTGAACAAAACATGAAGTGTACAGTGCTCTTGGTGTAGAATCGGTGCGCGTTTGTGCGCACTGTCTTCTGAATAGTGTACGTCTCGGTACTCTTTACTGAGGGCTGTTAATTACTTGACCTTCGTGTGTACACTAGCTTACACGCCTGTCAACGCTTCGCTTCATTTGACACAATATCCTGTGCGGTATGTGCGGTTAAACAAACTACAATCAATGCATTAATCAATCCATCCTGAAAAGAGTTATGCTTCCTTTCTTGTATTTCATCACCACGTAGATTTACGTTTCTCGATTATTGTGCCACTAACACTTCTTTGTATGGTGTTGGAAGGCTGCGTAATGCGTTGTTATTTTCTCCGCTGTCATGCTTTCGTTGTTGCCCATCTCAGTATCCGAGGGACTTGCTGTATCGTAATTTTGTGATTCATTTAACCCAGGTAAGCAAGAGGGATTGAAGGTCGGCCATCAAGTATGACAAGGTACACTACGTCACAGGATGACTTCAACTTCCGCACACTGACTGATTAACGCATTGCCTGCGGTTATTCTGGCCCGATTAAATCTAGTTATGGTATAATCATGTAGCTTGATCTTTTGGTGATATGGTCGAGACCGGTCATTTCAATATTATCTCGGGAATACTCATGTCGTTATTGAATTTATCATTCTTGAATCTCCACACGCCCATCCTTCCGTTTATTTTCTTGAATTGAACTAGTGGCACATCGCTGGAAACAACTATGCTACAATGATACAATGGTACTGTCGCCTCGTGCAATCTACATGTGCATTCGTCGACAGCGTTCTGAGTAATTTTCAAACACTGAAACCACACTTGATTAATACTCAATTCTGAGCACGGTCTGCAGATAACAAATAATGAATTGCAACGTTTTAGGCAACTGGTAGACTGAAGTGAAATGCGAAACCCCTAACCGTGGAAATTAAGGGGTTAGAAGCTGTCTAAGCCTTTAAGTTGAAAGTGTTAGTAAAATTAACCCAGTAAACTCATTCAAGATACTGCTGCATAATCGAAACTCGAAGATAATAGCCTTTTGGAAAGGCATGCTTGTGCGAACTTATCAGCCGACCTTATGTGCACAACTGTGGTTAATGCAACCTATCGGGTTGCCATGGCTTTAATTATATAACACACTGTGTTTGTAGACTTATCTGTTCCTTGTTTATCTTTATCTGTTGTATATAACTGGCATGTTTTGCGTTTGCGACCGATGAGAGTAAAAGAAATAATAAAGTATCTTAATATGTCATCTTTCTGCTCTGATGAAGTTATAGATTGGGAGAAAAGTGGAAGGTTGTGTATTTCAACTAAGAAACATAAGTGCATATATGTGTGTAGACGTTTCGGCAGCCTATCTAATAAATGAGCCATGCTTACATTTTCAATTTCGGCAAAACATTCAAAGCATATTTGACGCAGGTCAACTGAGGAATACAAGTTAGTTCATTTTCAAAGCACCAGCGTTAAGGGGAATGTTTTACTAAACCATTAGGGTCCATTGTTTTGTGTAAATTAGAAATGTAAAAACGATTTGACTTCCTTATTCTTATTGCACGTGCTGTCTTTTCGTTACTTGCTTGCCAGTAACTTACCAGCCTGAGACCTCCAACGCATTTGTAATTGCACTGAGACCTACCGTGCTAACAGATACTTTGCTTGCGGTACACTGCAATTACCCATCACGGAGGTATCACCTACGGGGATTTCAGATGTCCGACTGATACACACTTTTCGGAGCTTTCGGGTTATGGACTGTCCTCTTGTGTTTTGAGTTTCACATTCCGATATGAAAAGATTACTTAAATGGCCTTCTTGTATCGCACCTCTTCGTCCATTTGACATACATGCTCCAGCTATCGAAACGGTTTAGGCACCAACATGGCTTCAATCCAATCGATACACACTTGAGGAAATGCCCTAGTGTTTAGGATCATATCCGGCCCGCTGGATGCTCAGAATCTTTCATGTGCATTATGGATAGACAGTTAATATACCATACGCCCCACCGGTAAATCATTCAGGTTTAGTCATTGTAAAATTATCTTCATACATTTGTATATTTAATACATGATATCTACATGGAGTGGCAATCGTGTCACAATATGAGAAAAACAAAGAGGTATTGCGTAAAGTACAAAGAAAGAAAACTGATTCGCAACACGAGCGTCGTTAACCTCTGTTCTTCACCATATGAGATAGCGTTCTCAATCGAACGTGTTTGTTATCTTTTGGACTCCAACGCGGAAGCCGGGAACGCCCTACCAATGTAAACATCAGTCTGAGTACCTTCATACCCCGAACCCAAAACATACGCTGGCCTCCACTTCTAATCCAACCCACCAATCTCAAACAAGGCATGGTATGCTAATGGTCTACGATAAGCTGTCATAACCCTGCTCGAGGTTTGATGGTAAATTGCTTTCAGGCTGTTCACACACTTCTCAGACACCATTCTTCGATAGACAGTCCAAGGATGCAACTCTGTTAACCGAATCCAAGGCCCTTCTGATGTCCAGAAGGAAAACAGTTGTTGGTCTTCTGTAGGAATGACGGAGTTCAAATATCTGGTGAAGTGTGAAGATGTGACCATTACACCCACGTCCAAGAAGGAACCCGGTTTGCTCCTCACAGATATATTGTTTAGACTTACCGTTTACTCTACGTAGTACAATGGTTACGTGCAGCTGCGATGGAATAGGAATCAGGCTAGTCTCTCGGAGATTTACACATGAAGTGCATGAGCTCTTTTTTTAAAAACTTGGAACGATGTTAGTCAAACCCCAGTCACCTCTCTGACTAAGGCCGGATCTCCATCAACCAAAATAACTCGAAAGGATTTATCTGAGCTGACTGCCTTGTGACGTTTTGGAAATTTGACCCGAAATGAGACTGCTGTTTCCGAAGGCAGGGAAACATCAACGATCAATAGGCACAGACAGATCCCGAAGGCGCCGTCAGCGGTGTGAATGACCAGTTGAACTGGTGTTGGAAATTCTCCCTGCCTCCCGGACGTCATTTCAGGCTTGTAACAGGCCGACCATTGGCTTTGCAGATTACCTCGCTCACGTATGGATTCTTCTTATCAATTGCTCGGATAAGATGTAAAAGTTGTTGATTGTTCCAGGTGACAGCTGCTTGTTCCATCTCGATAACGCACCGTGTCCACCAGGTCTTGCAGTCCTCTAGCAATTGTCTCTGATGTTCCGAACGAGTAACGTTATGGCCCGATTTGCACTCTCTGCTGAGTAGAGTATTACAGCGAGCGTCACGAATTTCCAGTGGTCGCATAGAGACTCAGCGGTTAGCAGGTGAGCGAGTGGTAGTATCACACGAAACATTACCGCAATTATGCATAATGTGCCGTATATGTGCCAGTGCGCTTCACGGTTGTTTGGTGGGTGGGATTATATACTAGAGGCAAGCGCTTTTATCCCTGCTTATTTAGGCACGTCACTTCCTGGATGACGACAAAGTAACCTCTCACCGAATCGCACATACCGGTGCTTGATCGGATTTTACTCATGTCCTCCAGATAGACTAACAATCTTGGAAACAGTCCCACCACCGGTAGCTGATGGCCATGTGATCAATCTTTCTCCACGTCTGACTTGGCAATGGGGGTCGCCAGATGGCACGTTGACGTCTAGAACGTCCAAAAATTAATACTTGCCAGAAGCAGACCGTTCTCAGCACAGAGGTACAACAAACGTTCGCCGTTGTCTGTTCGACGAGTACCGTAACAGCGTGGACCATTTGAGTCACGCTGGCCAGCCCTTGACCCGCCTATTTGAACGTTTAAGTCTGCAGCCGGTACTACAATTTACGTGCTCCGCGCAGTGTGTTTAGGGTTATTGAGCTGGTGATGAAAGTCATCTTTGACTGGCTCTGGACTACAGTCTGTGGGGCATATGCTGCAACGAAAAACAGGAATGTCTGAGGTGGATGCCTATCTATGTCCTAACCGTACTTTCGATTCTAACAGCGCAAAAGTGACTGTTAATGGGTATCTAGTCAAGTAGCGGCTTCTATGCTTATCTGCTTAGGGCACTTCCAACACAGGGTTGACCACTGGCTTAGGCCACAGGGTCTACAGACAAGCGCACATTGTATACGCATAGTGGAGCGACCACCGGAGATTGAAGTTGTAACATTGCGTTAGAATCTTGAAACCGTGTTTAAGCACAATAGCGGATACCGATGGCGAGGGTCTCCAAAGTCCGTGAAAGAGCTACCTGTTGACTTATCTGTGTGTTCGAACCCTGAAGTTGTTAAGCTTGAATGATGTTTGTGGACGCGTAGGGTTTGTGCCCGTCGAACAAAGAAAGCCTTGGTGTTTGACATTATTTTTCTGGCTATGGATTTCGTCGGGAGGAGCAAATGGGGCAAGTCTCTGATGAGTACATGAAAACGAAATTGTAGTTCACCGAGTAAAGAGTTATTTAACAAGAGAGAAGAAAATGAGAGATGGGTTTGGTTTTGACTGCGATTTTCTGTTCGCCCGGGGGAATCACGTCTATTTTGCAATTAGCCTTCATGTGGAAGATCGTTTCCTAATCCGCACTCTGGGGGCGCTCTGGGTGACGTTGGGCTAACCCATCCGTGTACCCACGTACCAAGTACAACGGAAAGTGTTCATTGTTATATGATGTACAATGTCACACGAGCCGGATACCGGCACATTACCCACATCTGGACAGAGGTAATCAAGGCGACGGGTCGAACCGGCGGTCGTTTGACTGGTAATCAACGCAATTAAGTTACCCGATCAACCTGTGACAATGATCGAAACCCGGGTGACGACGATGCGCATATATCGCGACAAGTGTCTTGTGCATTTATGTCTACGGTTTTGCTGTCACACCTCGCATCTGACTTAACCTCATTAGAATAAAGCTCAACGACTGGACATCGTGGGATCCCACCTTTTACCATTTGCCTTGTCGGATCGCGTGCGTGCGCTACTACACCGAGCCACACCATAATATGCATATATCTGCACCTTGGAAATGTTAAGCATTTTTCGCCCATTATTTAGACCTGACTTATATCTCATTCGAACAAAAGCAAGTGAAGGGGCATAAAATGTGTCGAAAATCTTACAAATGCAGGCATGATACTGACTATGGGAGACATACTTATACAAGTGCTTTGTCCATCAACAATGTAGTCTGTTCCGCGGCTACCAGTTAGATAGCTGTTGGTAACTGTTTATGAGCCTGTCGTTTTTGTCTGACTGTCAGTTTCGTCTGCTCATCAGCATTATTTTTGGACATTTTGACCACGTAACCCAACCAGGGTCCATCGTGCACTTTTATGAATTCGCCTGTTGACAACCTCATTGTAGATCTTTCAAGTGCATCATTGGATTGTAGCGTTGCTCGTGCAGTCGATCCTCGTAATACAGGCTAGTTGATATTGTCAGTGATAGCCGAAATGGATAGCTCACTTTCAAGTGTACGGGGCGTTATGAGCATAGAATGAGATCGAACGTACACGTGCATTGATAACCATCCCGTTAATCAATAACCCAACTTCCTTACATTATCGACAATGAAGACGGTTGTATTTATCGGTTCGATTCACGGTTGGTTCTAGTACACCAGCTTATCTTCAGACTTACTTACAGGTATGGCCCAGCTAATTGTTGACACCCACATTCTCAGACGTTCTCCTTATCAGTGTTCGAACGTACTGTGAAAAAGCATTAAGTATGCAAGGGAGAGATAGTTACATGGGCCTATTACTGGTAACCACCATCTGAGTTCGCCATTTTCTGTAGCTCCTCTAAAATAGCCCCGTTTTTTCCTTTCACAACTTCAGTATCAGTGTGATATATTATCCACCGCCGTGATGTGATACGTGAAAATGTTATTTTCGGGCTGCTCAGTATCACGATTTCCCCACTCAAAACGCACCGATCACCTTCATTATCATCGTCGCCATTGACATCGACACAGTAGCAAATGACACGAATGTTATCTTGTCGTGCAGCCACGTGACAATGCGTCATATGAAACGAATGTTACCGAGCAAATATTGTAAACTCTAGCTGTGTTAGTAGTTAATCGAAATGGGCGAAATCTTTTGGAGTCTGTATTCGGAAGGTCATGGATAAAGTGCCTACTCTTTCAGGGGAATAATAGATCAGAAGACAAGCTACGTGGGAGTAGGACGTCATTTACAAGCCAGTGTCCTGATGGCTTTTATTCTCTTATTCATTTCGTTCGTTGTTTGTATATCGTTAAGTGCTCGGTAAATTACGGAGCGTGCTTATTTCACCGGCCTTACTTGGCTATCATTTCCCCTAGTTTCCAGCCAGAGGCCAGGTGTGCGACAAGGCCTACAATCCTGGAGAGGAAGATGACCCCACAGTTCTCACTTCCTTAGTGATCGTCTTTACTTTCTTTCACTTTGGCTGTCATTTGTTTCTTTGTGTGCTACGTCAATTAGCTAAGGGATCTTGCAAAACTGTACAGCACGATGAATGATTGTTTCGTCTTCTTAAGCCTATTATCTTGACACGGTGTTTATCTGCAAGACTATCCTGAACACACCTTCATTCCTACTAAGTGAAAACCCGACCAAGTCAAATAGAAGCAGTCGAATGAAACACAATTGTACTTGTAGACTTATGCGGGAATGCTTGGAGGTGTCAAGTACGATTCATTGAGCATATAACAAGACTATTTTTACACCTTCGAATAAAGAAAAAGAGGTTTGGAGAAACACCCTGAAACAACGAGCACTATGATCAAGGTTTTCTTCTACAAGGATTCTAATCTACTGCAGGTTGAAAGATGTTTTCCTTTTATCGGCTTCATAGTTTCTGTGACTGCAATTCTTTTAACTTGTTAAAATGTATGCTACCGCAGTTTCGATTACGACATCAACGATTACGTGTGCGCAGAGCTTATCGCATGAGAATTGACATGTAGTAGCATCATCATAACAGGCATACTGTTAACCTTTAATGAGAGAAAAGAAGTAACAGTCGAAAAATGTCAGTCGTAACTCTGGAGCCCGAATTAGCTTTGAATACACACACGTAGTCACAATTACGCATGGCTGTCGTAATGACTGCATTCTCGTTTTGGGATTTTCTCTCGCGCAGTAGTTAACACATATTACTCAGGACCCGTCTGGACTGTTCGTGGACTTTATTCAGGATCATTTGTATGTAGGTATAAATCATTTGTATGCTGATCTCGTAGCGCATCAAGGTTATCTTCCTACTTCTTCTTGGTGCTGTTAATTGGGAATGACGTTCATACTGTAAAAACTTACTCCGCGACAGTTACACACTGTCTGCGGTTTTGCTGATTGCACCGCGCACGTATAGCGTGTCTCACCTTATTCAAATCAGTCGGACGAAAGAGTGGAGGGGGAATTTAAAGATTCTGATCCGCCAGTTAAATATGCACCGACGCCCGCGTATATCGTTTGTTTACTGCGTTCTGCTTGGTCTGTGATGTCTCACAAACAGCAAACAATGACGTAGTTGAGTGTATGTGATGGCGGTGTCAACTAGGTTAGTCTCTGCACAACAGTCAGTGGATAGGCCAGCCTCAATCATGTGAGGACACGAGTGAAATGGGGATCAATCGTCAGTGAAGTGTGTTGACACGGTATAACTGACGTTAAATTAGATCACCACACATCTCATTTACCTGAACGTGGACGAACAGCGTTCGTCCGAAGACTTTCTTAATTGCTGTGCACTCTTACAGGTTCTGATAAGGTGTAACAAATTGTATATTTATTGGGCAATGGGAACAGGTACACACTCTGCTGAATGATTCGCTCATTTATTTGTTGTTACTGCTATTATTAAGTGGCACTTGCTTCAGATGTAGATGCAGTGTTGGTGTTTTGCTTTTTCTCCTGCCTATAACTTTACATTCCATAAATAAGTCAACTTGTTTTTTTTTCTTCCCATCCTTATTAACAGTATTTTTCACGTTTTCTCTTTCCTTGATATTGGATTTAGCACTTATCCAGGTAAACGCTTTATACGCTTCGGTGGACAAACTGAATGAAATTGTGCGGTGCTGTCTACATGTTTTTGATTCCCTGAAGAGGCATTATCAGCTTACAAAAAAGTCGAACACTTCCTGTGACAACAGCTCACCGTCCCGTTTTGAAATTCCAACCAGTGGACCTTCCGACGTAGTTCCGCTATCATCTGCAGATTCTAGCTGTGAGGCAACAGCAAACGCCGACGATTTTCTCCCCACACTCATTTGGGTTGTACTGTCGGCAAACCCACCCCGATTGCATTCGAATTTGCAATTCATCATGCGTTTTGCGAATCAGACTCGACTAAACTCCGGTCAGGCAGGCTATTTTTTCACGAACTTGGTGAGTGTTACCCTCTTCGTACACAGTTTACAGGTTGAATCGGTTGTGTGAGTGAGACGGTGTTGGTTTTTATTAATTGGTTAACGTCCTCTGCAGTTTACGTCGCTTTTCTGAACTTGCTTGTGTGTGTGATGGCTTCTTTCACCGTCTTGAGGTGGTGGTCAGGCTTGCGTGCTATGTTGATCCGAAATGCTGTATTTATTAGGGTTTTGATTCTTTCAGGGGCAACCGTGTTAGCCAGACTCATGGAGAGAGCACATACCCGAAACTCAGTTACGCTCATATGGTTGCATGCTGCGCTGTTGATCGCTTATGAGTGTTTAGGTAGCGAAACACGATCTTATGAGCGTATAGTGTTTATCATGTGACATATTGAACTACTTGTGAACCGGATGGTATTTGTGGTTTGACCAAAGACAAACGAAGGTCTTATAGATAACCAAGGTCCTTACCTGCATTTAAACATTTCGTAGTGTAAGCTGTCTGGTGGTTGTATTACCAAGAATGACGGGACTTTTGTCTGTTGTTAGCCAAGCGGTAGCGCGGTCACGGACTGTGAGAACATTGACTACTTCACTGAACAGGGCCACCCACCAGATTGGGGACTATGTGGCCATTCTGGCCGCTCGTTGAAAACGCCGTTGGATATGGCAATGTGCCGTATTCATTGGTGAACCTGTATTCGTAAAGGTTTGCTTTTCTTCTTGGTTTTTAATTGCTTTTGCGCAGTTCTTTCTATACGTTTATGGTTACTTATTGGTCAGTCACCTCAAATTTTTCTGTCAAGGTCAACGACAGTCTAAACCATGGTACTCTTGGACAAGACTTATAGCCAAACATTTATTTATGTATGCATAGCATATTCCAGGATTGTTAACAACGAAACAAATTTGGTCTCAGCCACCTTCACTCATCGATATCTTTTTTCTTGTTGGATCCCTTAAGGTTTAACACCCATAGTTCGGTTATATTCTGTGAATTGAGGATCTGTAGGTAGGCTTTTTTTATTGTACTCTTGATGACGACAGACGATCTTAACTCGTTTTTGACATGCAACCTGCCCGTATTCCATGTCAGTGGTTGTCTGTAGTTCACTGCCCTTGGGAAATAGTGAAGTGCGGCAGCATATGTTCGAACCGGCTAATTTCCCTGCGCGTAAGGTAGTTTCATTTTATCGGTTAGGATGGCTTAGATACATATTACGCATGTTTATACGGGTGTCTATACAGATGTCTATACAATCTCTGAATGTACTTACAAGGCAGCACGGTGGGTATTCCATGACTGCGTTCGGGCACAAGGGAGACAGAATCAAATTTAGCCTGGATGGCTCTACTCTGCTTCCTAACTGAGATCCGGTGGGTTCTGAATCATGCTAACTAGTTGCGCTGAAATATATAATTTCAAGCTACAATCAATTGTAGGAGTGGCACACTGATTGTGAACGTCCTTAGTTGCTATCAAGCACTTTTTAAAAGAAAGAACTGACAAAAAATTACGCGAAGTGTAAAAATGGTCTTTCCGTTTTGTCATCTTTTTTTAATCTTTCCTTGCTTTCGCTTACTTATCTATTCTTTTCAAAGTAGCAAAAGAAAAAAGGCTGCCAGATGTTGACCTTTCGATTTCTGTCTTCAACCGCTTACTAAAAACAATCGGAATACAACTTTTAATGTGATCATGCCTCTGTTGCCTATGTTGGTCACTTTTTACTATGCTGTTAGTGCGATGAAATGTATTGTTAACATTCCATGGCTTTTGCTTTGTTTCTGTTTCGAATTATCGGATCAAAAGAGCACATTGCTTAACCATTTTTATATCACGTTTGTTGTATGGTTCTAAATTTTCACTACGCCTGTTTAGAAACGTCAATAGTGATATAAATCTCAGTTGTTCAGGTTGGATACAATCAGCCCCAGTTTATCATTTGGTATTGGCTACAGACAAAAAGTTTGAAACGTCTATTACGGTTATATTTTATGATCTTCATCCTCAAGGCGGTCTTCCTCTTCTCTTGAACTCATCTGATAGAATGGTTCTACAAACCACCCTCTGCTACTACACCACCGGAAGTTCTATGGGTACACTGAGCCCCAGACAGTTAGGCACATACCAGTCATCTTAATATTTTTGTCAAAAGCTCGTACGATCTATGGTTCAGTGTATGCGTATTCTGGCTTTATAATGCTAATGTCATCATTTCGTATTTCATTTGAATTGTTTTTGTTGTTGGATGAATCCGATCATTAAGTGTCTGTCAAAGGTGTAACATCATAAACATGTTCTCCAACTTTGTTTTGTTCTGTAAGAGCTATCGTCACATTGTTCAAAAGTGTTACTTAGTGAATGTCATGCATGTTTTCCTGTTTTTCACCAGTCCAAAAAATAAATCCGGAGAGGAAACATTAAAGCGGTGTCTTTCCGAATGCTTTCAGATTCTGTTCTCCGACATTTCACGCAGGGTTGGGAGATGTCCGAGATTTTTCACACTGTGAGCGATAGGGAACTAAATGTCATCTCGGAGTTACGAATTAGAAAGAGGAAAAGACAACCAGAATAAGACAACCTGAATAGATGTTATGACTAGTAACACCTCTATATTGTAGGGATCAGACGTTTTCGCTCTTGTTTATTTTTCGGAACTCGAGGATAAACAAAATCGTAAAATTCTGAGCCACATGAGTTCGTTGTTAAAGTGCAGGCCAACCATTGCTATAGTTGGTAGGATCTCTAGGCGTTAATTCAGCTTCTCACTCGCTGCATCACTGTTCATGTGCTTCTCAAAGTTTGCTGTAGTTCATGTTGACTATGTCCGCCTACGAATGAAAGGAAGAATTATGCCATGAGTCTCACAACCCTCTTTCACATGTTACGATGTTTGACGGCATCGGTTATTGAATTAGCCCTTCGCAATGACCGAAGCTAAAGGATGCCCACACGAATATGCCTTCGCGAGTGACTTGTGCTGCACCATTTGTGGTTCCATTCATACACTTCTTTTCCAGCATAATTCTGAGGGAATACTACAGAGTGGTGTGTAAGTAGTTACTTTTCTAGTACAACCAACCTATATTGGTTGGCCAAGTAGTAGGCCAGTTTGAAAGTGAAACTCTGATCTCTCGGAAACAAAAAAATAGATAGACTCATTATATGATCTGTGCTAGGGATACATACTAAAAATCTAAAGCAAGGTGAATTTCACTATAAGCGTATGTGTTTCACTGAACGTGAAACGTTGCGTATTGTTTCTGTTTGTGCAGTCATGTGCTGTCCACTTTATCACCAATCTGACTCATCAATCGCTCAACTTAACGGAACTGGAGTTTTACCGCTGCATGCGTACCGGACGTCCGTTGATACGACGGAACGGTGCGCAATTCGAAGGCGAACAGTTGCTTATCGACAATGAAATTCGATTGTTGGATTTACAGGACAAGTGAGTATTTGCCTGTGTTCAAAGTGGGTATTGTGTCATTCACTAGTTTGTTGATCTACATTCAAACTCAGGACATTCCGCCTTGAGTGAAGACACTTACGGGGACAGTAGGATCCGGTCCTTGATGAAAAGCGATCTCTCAACATAAGAACATTATCAGTTCGCCTCCTCTATCTCGACGAGAATGCGCATTGTAAAAATTTAAGTACGCTTTTCACCCTTGTTCATTACGAAAGTATTGTAAGCCAGTAAACGTGATGAATAGGGTTTGTATTCGGTGTTTCACTAAACGTACTAATTACACGGAAACACATAAGGAGGTAATTACCGGGGTAGGTTAGAAATTCAGTTACTAAGACGACTGTGAGCTGCGTGATTAGTAATACCTACGTTGTGCCCTCCCAGCTTATCAGTCCGGTTGATTGTACACCAGTGGAGTTTGACTGTCCAAACGACCTTATACAGAGATGATATGGTTGCACAACTGCATGCTATTGGTCGCAGCTGTGGTAAGCATTCACAATCTGATCGTTTTCGGTTGATTTTTAGGCATTCTGTAGATAATTTCAAAAATGTCTCTCCTACTAACGGAATAAGTGGAGTCGGTCAAATGAACAACAGTCACACTTAATACTGTTTTGACCGTACAGCCAATCACAACCCCACAGGTTGGTGTTCACATGTTTGCCTCGTAGAACGAACAATGTACGAATCTCAATACTGGGAAACAAACGAGTATGTTCAAAAGCTGATTGTAGAATATGGAAGCAGTTTGAGTTGTTACATGATGATTTTGGTAAAACAGAAGTTCACTGACATTCCGGATAAAAGATCAACAGGGATGACTGATCGTTCTGTTAGTGCGAGGAGTGCTTCTGAGGTCGTTCACTGGCATGCCTAGAAATCCATTAAACCTGATACGCTTGTGAAAGTTGGCATTTGCCGAGGCCGGTAGTCTCTGATTGTGCAACGTCAACCACTGCGCTCAGAAGGAATCCTGAGCACATCCCTCACTGGTTCACAGTTAATCATACTCACAAATTGGAACAGTAGTTGCGTAACCATTAGCTACCACACCGTCCGTAGGCTTTTTGTTCATCACTTTTTTAACTCACCTTAGTAACCACTTTCATGTAGCATAGTCAAGAAACACAGAAAACATGCCTTGTTGATTGCATTGTTATTCTCATGTCTCCTGTGAGGATTTTTCAGATAGTCAAACACTTGTTGGTGACCCATTGTTTTTCAGTCCCATGTCGTTCACCGTCATGTTATCTGTAGTATTGTTGTAAATTTAAATATCGATCATATATATAAGACCATATCTAACAGACATATAGCAACAAGCGCAACAATTATGAGTGAAGTTTGGGTGTCATGGCAATGAACTGCGCCGCATGCGTAACTGACTAGGACCAAACGTGGCATGTGTGGGGTTCTCTTTTTCCATCCATTGTATTTTTCCGTCTCAGTATTGATGTTCTGAGTGACTTTCTTGAATATCAATTGTTCTTCAACTTACTGGTTGCCACACTATCTATGTTTACGTTCCACTAGATTTTTGAAAGTGCACACCCTAGAATAACGACATGAGCTCACATTCGCTTGCTCGGTTTATCTTTGTATTAATCAACTGTCACCTAGTGATCAGTACCGAGAAGCGGGTGTTGTTGCGCAACAGTATAGTTGGTGGACAGCGAGAGTCATGCGCATACGTTGTCTATTCCGCGCCATCGGAACGATGATAACTGTTCCTGTTTGCCTGTGGCCCAATAGTGTGAATAATCATGTGTATCTCTGAACGGTCCGACCTTAGTCATGTTTAAACTGTTGTATAGCTCTTCTAATTAGCTATCTCACATTGTATCGCGTTGGATATTCAGCAGTGAATGAACTGTGTGAAGTTTTCATTCGAAAGCATCTTTATTTTTGGGCATCCTTGAAACAGAAATTACAGTTGTGTGGTTGTGTTTTACCTTCAGTTAGAAGACATCAAAAATTGGTTATAACATGTGGCGTTTTTAAAAATCGCTTTTGGAGTCGCTGTCAACCGTTCAGGCTAAGCTCCTAGGTGACGGGACAATTCAGAATAAAGGTAATCTTCTTAGTAACGTTTTCTATCTTCTTAGTAACGTTTTCTTCTATCTTCTTAGTAACGTTTTCTTCTAGGATATTCCACGTCACTGTTGAGGTGAGCGGCGGCCCGAGCCACAGTGCCTTTTGGTCAGGCTCATGGCTGTTGTGATGATGATGATGATGAGAATAAAGGTATTACTGATTTCAAATTTGAAGTGGGCTTTGGAACAATCACAATCAAATTACTGAGTATCGAGGTCTTCACTACGGATAATGAAATGAAAGTAGCTCCTGATATTGAGTCTTGTCCACAACGTGGTGAAATTAAGAACAGCCAACTAATGACCGGAGAGTTGCATTTGCACGGCGTTGTCTAGGCAGATACCTTTATTTTACATTATATATTCAGTTGTATGCAGGAGAATGCTATTGATTTCATATTTACTCATGATGATGATGTTTATTACTCTTATGCATTCAGTATTCCTACTAAATCGCTTACTCATTGGGCGGGTTGGGGTGGTCGATTTTTGCTTGTAGTTGTCTATCACTATTCAAGGGATAGTGTTTCTCAGGGTGTAGAATGTCAGTTGTATATCTCATATTTCTTATTTGGTCTTTGCTGTAATGTTTAGAAAACGATGAGAGGTTGTTAATCAGTTACAATAAAGCGTATTTGAGCTGTTTGCATTTGTTTTGTATCTACTAATTATTTTAAGTTCTGATGATCTGGATTGGCTGTAATCAAAAGATATTTGTGTTTGCTTGACATGCTCATCCTGTTTTTTGATGACCTATTAAACAAGAGTGGACGAATTTGACACAAAACTTGCCACTTTGGAGCGAGAACAAAAAGACCTCGGCGATTCTCTGCAACAAAAATTGCAGTCTGTTCGAGCTACTTATTCTCTGAGTCCAATCGCAGATAAGCTTGACCCCCGGCATTTAGAAAATCCACACGTACTCATTTTGGGTCCTCCATCCCCACAAATGTCTTCCGCACAACCCCAAGTAAACTCAGGGAACACAGTTGAGATGCCTTCGTTACTGGACATGGACGTTGATGATTCTGTAAATCAGTTTTTGCCGCAACCTATCACACCTTTGCCTTACCATACCGATTTGAATGGCACCTCCACCATTTCCACGAATAATGACGGTTAGACGCTGAAAATCCTTGTGACCACTTCCATAGCTCGTGTGCATATGGACAACGACTCTCATTCCTCGGCCAGTTTTCAACACCCTTCGGATTGTCAGCTGTGACCTTTCAGCCGGACGCCTTGAGAATTCAAAGTACTCCACAATATTTTCTCCTCAACCATGTAATTTTCTCACTCCTATTTTTCCTAGCTTCCTGAAATGACCATTCTGAGTGGGGGGTTGAAAGAAAATCTTTGATCCAACGGATGCTGAATCCGTTCACTCATCACTATCACAACTTCAACGAATCGTCTTTCTGATGACTGCCATATTTTCCTATGCATACTGGCGACTTTAAATTGTTGTTCTCAGTTGAGTTTCGATCCTGTTGTTTTTTTCACGTTGCATTACTCTGATCCTGATTATCTTGATCTCTGCCTACCTACCTCTTACTTGCCAATCATTGTTGAGTTCCGCTTCTATTCAGAAGTTGATGCGATGAATCTCAAATGGCGTATCACTGAGCAAATGATGAATTACAGCTTCACCCTTGAACCACGTTTTTGACAAGTCCAGTGGAAATTGTTCGCTAACTTACATGATTTCCCGAATGCCCTATCCGTATTGACAAAAGAACTCTTGTGAACTAACTAGTCTTTTAAATTCATGAAACAAAACTGGCTGATTTGTCAATAATTGTTGTTTCAATTCCACTGACTTTTATGCGCCTTTGTGCCTGTGAATACTTGAAGCTCAGTGGCGCTTCCCATCTAAGCTATGCATTTTTTATGAACAGACGAAAACTGTGCAGTGATCATCAGAGAAACTCATCATCGTACCTTATTCACTACTCAGCTATTTTTCTGCATTCTCACGTAGGAGTTGTACGTATTGATAGCGTCTACCAGCCTTTTGAGATCTAGATCACGCACGCTGTCCGCTAGATTGTTACTCCCTGTTATAACATGGCAAAAAGCCCCTCTGTCGTGCACGTTTCCTCACTTCCAGATAATCATTTCAGGTAACAGTCCTGTGTTGACGAAGATTTATATTCCCAGTACATTCATTGCATAATATTGAGTCAACCTCTTGTGCTCCTCATTCTGAGGTCACTTACATGCAGCTCTGGTTACGATTGGTTGAATAGCGTGTCACTTCAATGGTCGGCTATAGGTGCACATCACATTGACTGGAAACTGGCCACCACACATTTCTAAGAAACTACTTCAACACACGATTGTCCTGCATATTTCATTAACCAGATACAGCAAGTTTGATGTTACTCGATCGCGATGCTGATAACGTTGACTGTAAATGTTACGATCCCCCCTGAGAGAAGAAGATAAAGACGAATACAGAGGACCACGTGCAGTATCACGATCACGGAAGGAGCGTACGATATCAAAGTAAGCCGGAAAACCAAGAACATCAGTAATAAAGTGCAACTTATAACCGCTCTCAAACGTGCTCTATTTAATCCTCAGCCAGCTAGCGAAGCACTTGTCTACAGTCGCTATAGTTAGTAGTTTTTAGTGATATTGGGGCTATCATCTAACGAGCTGATCAGATGCACGTGCCAAACACGAAAATCAAACAAGATGATGGACACTCAAATTACTGAAAGTGAAAAATTCAAACTTATTGACAAATAGAACGATTTTTTTGGAAAAAGTGCCTCCTCCCAACAATAAAAGAGCAAGCCAAGTGGGACTCACATAAATAGAATGATCGATGCGATAGTTTGAACCTATCACTACACTAAACAAAATACGTTATAAACAACCCTTTAGAGAGAAATGTGTTGTGAACACGAAAGTTCAATTCAATAGAATGTGATGGTTGTACGATGTAAAATCATTGTCTTTATCAGCGCGACTTTTCTTTTCACAAGTAATGTAGATAAAGTTGCCGAATAGTTTCTTTGCCTGGAACATTGACATGGCTGTAATCGCGCTTATTTGATTTTAGTCAATCAATTACACAGCCTGTCTGTTACAGTACATTGATTCCACACATACACAATTCATAATCAAATCTGACTGTGTTTTTAGCACACAGGACACTCATAAGGTCACTCAAATTGCTGAGCAGGTAATCTGAGCCTTCACAACATAATTCAAATCGATTACTGTTCAGTTTGTTGACCCAGAAGAGAACGAGCCAGATTCACAGTAGATTTATCAGTTTCCACTACGGACAGTTCAAAAGGATTGGTGGATGTGTATGCACTATACGACGCGGAATACACTGACTACATGTCTGGTTGAAGCGGTACACAACACTTAATCGATTTATCTTGTGAGTGGTTCGATTGACGAAGTATATAAAATTTGTCCAGGGCAAAGGTTGGACACTTAGCTCAAGTGAATAGGAAATGAAATTACCTTTGACGATTTATTCACAGAAATGTGACCAGAACACTGCTTCGATCCGAAGTGCAGCATGTAAAGAAGAAGAGTGCGGAATGGATAACAAATATACTCAATCAACAGGATTTATATCACAGCTGACCTCAGTATTCAATTCACTACATACGTAGTTTTCCGCCTTTGTGACAAACAAATCCCCTCTTTCTCTTGTTCCAGTGGTGTAGGTTATATTGGTAAACTATCAAGACATCTTTCGAAACGAACCAGAGAAAACCACCCACGTTGGTCGGAATGCACTGAAACGCGATCGGTTAACAACGCCTTCCACGTTCGTCTGGTCACAGATAAGTATCAGGTGAACACTGCTCATGTCTCTCGAACGATCTGTGGCTTCTCAAGTAGCCTCCCGAAAGCAGTTCCCGTGCGGACACTGTGTTACCGAAGTTGTTAGAATCAGTCCGCGTGAACCAATGTGGTACCGTCAAGAATGTCGTTGTACGTCAAGTAGGTCGAGCAGTAAAGTTTACCTGACGGACGACTAACTGATTGGTTGGATAGTAACCTAGTGTTGTGGGACAGGAGCACTGGTGGCACAATGATTTTTCCCTCGGAAGTTTCGCACAAGTGGTATTCTCTTCGAAAACATGCATGCTCGAGAAACTACAATGACAGATTCATGTGTATTGCCAGAGTGCGCTCCAATGCTTCTTGAATTTGCCGCCGGTTGCTTGAACACCTCAATGCCTGCCTCCGCCTGGCTGCTTACGAATGGAGTGGTTTCATTCTGAGGACACTAGTTTCTGTACACTAGGTCACCTAGACATCTCAACAGAAACCAGTATTTTGTCTATATAATTGTGTTGATCTGAAAGTGCGTTACCGATAGGACATCCCTCTGTCTTCATTCTTAGGAGCAGAAGCCATGGATCGATCGGCAACAAGGCTTACAGCTTTGTCTCGAGCCTTTATAGTAGAAATGCTGGTAGCCACTACAGCAGCTTCGGGACGACTTTCAAATTTATAAGTTGTGAATAGTTTAACAGAGGATAGCTGCTTATGAACTTGAAAATGAAAACCACTTTTTTCCAGAAATCTTTCGCCGAGTGAATACGTGATTGGCTAGTGCTAGGAATTACACAGCCTACGCTAGTAACATCCATAACAGCAAAATTCACAGCAGTCATGTGTAGCATAAACGGTTCGTTCGCATCTCGTCCGTTATCACTGCAAAATTGCATAGCGAACAGATATGACAATGGTTGTGCCGACTGCAGACCAGGTAGATAGTCAGGATCATCATCATAGACAGCAATACATCAGTGATTCACACTGATGCCACAGCGTGAGGCACATAAAGAGTGTTATGGTAAGTGCTCAAACGGTCGTAGGAGGACGGAGAAAATGTCAGTAGACAACTTCAGACTAACGAGAAAGGCAAATCCGTTAGGGAATCCCAGAACAAAACAATAGAAATGTTAAAAAGGAGTTTTCTGGGAACGGGACAAAATTACCGTGGAAGAGATAAGTTGACAACGATCTCTTTCAGTATGCTTTACACCTAGTCTGCTCGATGAATGGCTGTGCGCAGTTCTCGGCCTGTAGATGATAAGGAATTCACTGACACGACAGACTTCATAGTTCGTTTTGTGCACCTGCTTCGTGGTAACCCCCATAGCGATACCAGTTTCGAATTTACATAAGCTTTTCGGACTGTGCTCATTAATAGGCATATCCAGTTGTCTCGATTTGGGTCAGCGTATTCGCATCTGTAAGTGCAGGTGAAACTACACGTCACATTTGATTACACAACATAAACGATAGTCTTTTCACTTCAAGAAGGGTGGTGATTCGTTTGCTTAGCGCAGCACGATCTTCGCGACCTCATGAGTTTGGCTACGGCCACATGTATTCGTCTGATGGGAAGTGAAATCTTATCTCAATTAACTAGCAAGCGATGGAACAATTTATAACACATATGACAACTGGCTTGGTGCGTTCCACAATGAATCGAGATGAGTAGTCGTTGTATAACAACCTCATGAAACGACTGTCCTTCCTCGTGAGGTCACTGGTAAACACGATTGAAACATGAAACCCTAGCCGGAATTCACATCTTGTCCGTGGCCAGCATATGATTATTGATGAGCTCTAAAAAGAGCGGAACCCGAATGGGTCTTTCCGTTAGCGACTGGCTGAAGCCGATAAGAATCCGAAAGCTGCTATCCATTGGGTGAAGATTAATGTACATCAACTCCCTACGAATCAGTAATGAAAAGATTTGGACCTGACGACGCCTCAATGGAGGTTTCGCACATTTAATCCTGATCTGCGATGCTGCCGCTGATAGAGCTGGCCCAAGTCTACAATCTGTTAAAGCTATGATCACAACGCTTCCAGATCGTTAGTAACCCATAACAAGTGATTGAGGCTTATATTAATTGGTAATACATTCAGCCCAGTGAATCAGAAAGCACTGTCACCGAAGGTAGGCAGTGATCATTTCTCTTTAGAGCGAATCCTGGCCATGGGGCTTGATTTGCAGCCAAACGGAAGAACCGCCGTCGCTGTGTAAAAGTGGATAGATGTAGATAATCACACCTCAGTCCGCTTTTCGGCCAGCGCGTTAAACAGAACAACCAAGAATACAGATTTCGCTGTCACTCATCTACAATAGCGAAACGTTTCAGGTAGAGCTAGAAATACGGATGATTATTGTCAAATAGTAACTGTCGTAATGCTAGCGTCTAGTACATCAGACGGAAACAATTCGTGATTATAGTTAAGGCTTTCTCACCGTATGATAACTTCTATGGCAATGGAGAGAGCAGTGAACGGTCTGTACGAGTGAAGTTGATGGTTTAACTTCGTTCCACAATTTCTCCCTGTTGCTTCGGGCTCCTCCCATTCTCGAATGGCACTAAAGAACATTTTCCCGTAAATCACCAACCGGAACATGATGAGTACAATTTCAACGTGCACAACATAGGTGTGGTACCACTGTTCTTTCAGACGCCAACCACTGGAATACTGTGCGATGACTCGAACTTCCTGACTCTAGTCGGAGTATTCAATAAGTGCGTATAATTTAGTTCATAAAGCAACGCACGACACTTAACGGGTAGCTGAAGGAGGACTGTGAAGCCGGGTGGACACAACGCACTGAATGGAACCAGCTACTGTAGTCAAGAGCACACGAGAGCCTTTCCTCCCCATGTGGATCGTAGGTGGCTGTGAGAGAAACAATCAGCAAACCTATCCTCCACTTGCACCGACGCTGAGCTGTGCATTTCAACTAGCCATCGATTCCGTTCAATACGTTGTTTAAGATTTCCAACGCTATTTAGCTTGTGGATGATGTCCTCGCATCCGAAATTGAAATCCCATATGAAGTCGGGTTACCAAAATAGCACATGGTTTGCAGCCTAAATGAACATCTTGGAGCACCTCTTACAAAGTTACATCAATGGATTTAGGGAATCCGTTCAGACGACAATCGTTGACATCGTCTCCTTCCCAATAATTATCATGGGGTCGAAACCGAATTTCGTTATTGCGCTTTGTAGGCTAAAGTTAACACGAGAACAATGCATGGATGAGAGTTTGTTCGACTTGAACGTATTTAATCAATTGTATCTTCATCTAAAGTTAAAAATGACCACTCGTCAGGGAGGCTGAAAATTTTTAGAACTTGAAAGAAGTCTGTTTTTATTGCTGGGATTGTCTAAAACTATCTAACAAGAAATATGCCTGAGAAGTATGTTAGTGCTCTCACGATAACCTCTTATCAGATAACGAAGTGGAACATCACTTGTCGCTCATTTTTAGCTCCTCACACTGAATAACACAGGTTGTCCAGCCTAAATATGGCATTAAACGAAACCTTAGAAGACGCCTTGACAGATTGTGAGCATAGGGAAGTAGAAATGCTTTCGGTCACAGAATCTAAAGTTTACCTAACTAAAGAAGGCTTTGTAAATATGCATTGGTTAAAGGGCCTGTTACACTATCATCTCGCTTATTGCAGCCGAAATGGCAGAAACAGAGTACCGAACGTAGCAAGTCTGCCCACACAGTCAAAACAGAATAAATCTCCGAAGCAAGAATGTACGCAGTCGTTACAACCCTTTCTTTCGTTAATAGTTGAAGAAGGTTTTTAGAGTGGCACATAATGACACGGGCAGGCATCACAGACCTTCACCATTCCTCTCCAGTTCTTACCAGCGATAGTGCAATCTGGTGTCTATGATGATGATGAGTCTGGTGAGTGTGCCAACCAGTTAAGCTAATACATAGCCAGGCAAGTATGCGAGAACTCCTTTATCAAGTAGCGCTTTGTGGATACGAGGTGCATCCTTTAGAAACTAACCCGGTTTTCTGACTTACTCAGTAACATCTCCAGCGGGAGATCGAAAGTAAGTAACACCAGTCACATATTTAATGTTGCTCGGCTTAAGAGCAGGGAGCAGCATCAAAATAAAAAAATCAGAATCCTCAAGTGTTGGTTGTGGAATGTCGTTTACGAACAGGAACAGTCGGGATTTTTCCAAAGCCTAGGAAGAAGGAACTAATCTCCGGATCAGTCTGACGTGGTTGACTATTAAATGTGTCGGCTGAGGATTCACAACCTTTACATCACATAGGGGAATATTGTCCAAAAATTGAAAATAGCACACAAGCCGTATATTGTCAAGTCCACAAAATCCAGATACTTATCTTCCCGGGACCAGACTTGCGATACTGCCTCTGCCAGAACTATCCCAACACTTGGCTACAGATAACAAGACGCAAGAGCTTAAAACAGACGACGGATCAGTGTGTAAACTGCAAACATATGTACACTATATCGTTGAGACTTCGATTTTGTTTTACTAAATAAATTAAGAATAATAAATGCTTATGAGATAAACGGTGGCCTGAAGACAACCAAACAGCCGTAGAAATTAATGGATTAAAGTTATCGATAAAAAGAAAGAAAAACGGTTAAGAATGAAGCGGGCTGACATACGCGGGAAACACGCATGTGGTTAGCCCAGTGCAAAAGTTTCACAAAAGAAGATTGGAAGTATAGGTCCGGATTGCACACAAAAATGGTTCAGTTCATAGTGGGTGGGCAGGCAGTAAGCGTACCAGGAAACCTGAACTGCACTCTCAGTGTAGCATCCAAGTCACGATGCAAAGGCAATGTACCATGGAAGAAGTGCATCCAGTATTAGACAAAGTCCATCTCCCACAAAACACTCGGAAAATGCGCGAGGCCGCTGGATAAAATCAGACGAAGTTGGAATGAATTACAACAGGAGATGGAAAGAATGCTAGTCCGTTGATAATCACACGATTCAGTGCAAGGGATTCGTTCACACAACTGGATTGGAGGCTGCAGCTTTAAATCGTTTGTTTTTCTCCCATTTGTGTGACTGACGAATCGCTTCCTGGGCAACATCGCGAGGACTCAGTGGGACACGCACCAACTGCCAAGAAAGACAGAATAATATGGAACTATTGAGAGTATCAGTCTCCTGGTCTTAAAAAGAAAAATGTAACACGTCAATGGTGTATCCGGTTGAATGGAATGTAAATTCAACGAAAATTTACCTCGCGCACGAATTCTTCCGAGTTCTGAACCACGGACTGTACGTCACGCAGCCGGAGGAGAATTTCGTCCAAACCAGGACTGGATTTGCGAAGTGCCCGCGTACCGAACATGCGTTGTAACAGAACGATAGCTACTTTGAACAGGATCACCTTGCCTACGGATAAGAATAGGGGTGCACACAACAGGGACAATAAACGACTCTTCAAGAGTGTGACCACAGAAACTAATTTAAGTACAAGTTACCTGTGATGCTTGGTAGTACTACTCCCAGTCTGAACATTCCGAATGATGAAAGCTTGAAATCAAAAAAATTTAACAATTGAAAATCCCCGTAGAAACCATGTAAAACAATTTTTGATTCAGCGAACAGAACTGTTTTTGACAAATTCTCATCTTAGGCTGGTATAATTATATATCAAATTAAGTAACAGTAGGGGAAGTTATTGGGTAAAACACAAACACGACTTCGTTGTGGTTAAGCTCACAAGGGAGGGAGGTTTTAGGAAGTCTGTTGATTGGGGTGCGCTGGGGGGACGGGATCAAATTGTCGCGAGGGTTGAGTGTATATATTTGGCCAAAGTAATCTCAAGATATGAACGAACTGTTTTTGAACACACAAATCGAGATGGCGTAATCGGACTGACTTCCTAAAATCTCCTTCCATTGTGAGCATAACCACAACGAAGTTTTTTGTGTGTTTTGCCCAATCGCCATACGAGTGCCGCAGTGAATACAAGAGGGACGTTGCTCATGTTCAGTTTGCATAGGGTGCAATATGTAACCAACATGTACTGTCCACAATAGCTTGTCTGTTTGCGCGCATCGCGATAACATTATTGAAATATTGTTATAATAGGTTCTCGGTCTTGGAACACAAAAGTAGGGGCTGGATGTTGCCAGACTGACAGAACTTGGGCAGCAAAGACAGGGTTGGAACCCCGTTGTGATTTGTAGTTGGGCGTAGTTGGCTTCCATTTACCACAAAGCAATACAGAAGAAGTAAAGCGAGGGTGGTATACAGAAAACTGAGACCTGCTAGTTACATGAAAATATTTGAGCAAAATCTGTTTAAAACGAAGGGGATATTGCGCACGCAGGTAAACAAGAGAAAAGATATCAATCGGCGTTGTTCGCATTAAAAACGACGGATGATCTTTCTCGCTAAATTTTGGTCGGCAAGTGAATGTTAGAACTAGTCTGCAAATAAGAATAGCATGTCTTCAAAAATATACACTAAGAACACGACGATATGTTATCTGGATTGGACTGCTTATCACACAAATGAATGAGAAGTTATCTAAGTACGATTGTGCCCAGGACTCACACGAAACAAAGATAAGATCGCTACTCATCTGGAAATGGATATCTGGAAACGGACTAAAAGCCCAATCAAACACCCAACTGGATAAGGACCCAAATAATCACCACGTGTAGTTTTGCGTTGTATGTTGTTCATGGTAACTAATTTGTATGTAGTGGTGCCGTGACCAACATGGGTTGAACGTACTCCGGCCGTAGCCTTACGAAGACCTTCGGGTTTTTTAGAGGATCCTAAGGAAGCCATTGAAGTGTTCGGGGTCAACACCGACCTCTGGAGACTGGCTACATTGTGAACGCCTATGAAGGGTCGAGTGAAGGCAATGTTGGGTGATGTACGATGCACAACTAGAGGAAGGCCGGGAAGTTGTTTCAATTGTTAAGGATGTGTGCATGGAAAAACCTAACGCTCCGTGTAGCATAGTACTAACATAAATTCATCGTTTTCTAACAATATTCGGACTGACATCAAAGAAATACTTTGTTACTACGGGTGCAGCAAGTTCGCAGGATTGCCAAACCAAGAGCGGGTTCAACTACACTTGATGATGGGAAGAACAGTCAGCAAGTAAAACTGATAAATGGGATGGATATGATCGTGTTCACCGTGTGTGTGAATGGTGATACCGTAGCTTACAGTTCTGTGCTATCCTGGTGATCAAACGGACAATCATTTAGGCTGATTCCTTGGAACAAGTTGTGGTTAAGAGTGACCTGAAAGGAAACGTTCTGGACACAAAACTCGAATCTGATCGGTTGGGAAAAGCTCACATCAATCAAGCACACAACTGTAGTATGCCACGACGCAGCCAGTGACCAGTAAATTTGCAAGTAATGATGATCCCCAAAGACTGTGTTCGAGCGGATTCATGAGGCAGGGTTGCGTCTAAATGCACCGAGATTCAAGCTGGTAGGAATATCAGGTGTTCCTGGATCATAAGGTACAGAGCAGAAAAGCAAGTCCATTGCCCGAGGATAGTGAGAATATCAAGGGCGACTCCAGACTAGCTCTTAGGAAATTCCTAGTTTGAGCAGGATACTACAGAAATTTCAATGCAACCACATCGCCCTTGCGAACCATGTTGCGGAAACACAGGAGTTTCGAATGTACGAAACTTGCCTAGCAGGAATGGAATGTTCGCGGTGTGCATGAGCGTCAGTGGGTGTAGTATTCAGGCAATTTTCAAACAAAGAGAATGAGCAATGGGGCATGCGGGCAGGATCCGGAGTCCACCAAAACAGACACATTCGACGACTGGGAAGAAGCGTTTAACAATACTTGCGGTATGTATTATGCAGATATAGCACACATCGCTAGAGAGAGTCAAACGATGAAAGATGCAAGAAAGTTGGCTAGCAGAACACCTTGTCTACAATCAAACGCGTGCTGGGGGAACGAAAATCAGATGACGGAATAGTTAACACGAATCAATGGGAGGGGAGAATTCCTCAAACTTGCTCTTGAAGTAAACAGTTTTAATTTTACAGTAAGATCCGGAAACAGGTGATTGTAGAGGACAGCACTCATTATTGGAGGGGGAAACGATCCAATATAAAGGACCTCATGAAGAATATTATACTGGCCGTCGAAGCGGCTTCATGTAGATGACACCTGGTCTGAAAATTGAACTGTGGAACTGCGTGGGTACCAATCATTCCGAAAGATTAAGAAAACAGCTGACGAAAACGGGGCACGAGATGGCACGTGCCGACTGTTCCAGAAAACAAGACCTTCGGAAGTCCAGTGGTCGGGAATAAAAGTGCTGAAAATTATAATATTACGACATTCAAACATTATC
>JTDE01001643.1:87777-99730 GCA_014338405.1 Paragonimus skrjabini miyazakii | reverse complement strand
CGTTTAAGATTACATATCAGGTGTATTTCAACGCTGTTTAACCCAAACGAGGAGAGTAGAAGCGGGTGTTGGAGAGTGAAAATCACGATCGTGATCACGGCAGTTAAGGTGATTTTTCCCTGCTATTATGTTCAATCGTTTTAGCTGATATACACCCAGCATTGAACCTTTCAAAATCGTACCGAAATGATTATTTTGAAATGTGAAGTATAAGATGACTGATTCAAACGGTTCTTTTTATGCCCCAATCATCAAGAATGCTAATGATTTTTTCCCATCTCTTGTACGCGACAAAAATGGTAATAATGTTGGGGAAATTGTACATATCAGTCAAATAGATCGTGCAAGGATGTGACAATTGTCTTGGAAAGCATCGCTAATTTTATTTTTAAGAAAAATGTTGCAAAATATTACAGTTACAAATGTAGTGTGGTTTTCTAGTAATTCTTTACTTTTGGTCATCTCTGTGAATATTGCTGTTATGTTACTTTACTGTCATTAGAAGTGTGTAGGTGATACACTGACTACGTTTCGCGTTTCAAAACTGAAATGAAACATTTTCAATAATGTTTAAAGTTGAGTTACTAGGTGGTAGTCACACAACTTTAACTTTTTACTCCGCAATATTTTGGCGTGTTCGGTAGGAAAAAATACGCATCTGAACTATGACAATGCAAACTGTTGAGATTTGTGTCAGCTCTCGCTAACTGTTTGTGTGCAGTGAGATATGTCAAGCAATAAATCGTACAGTCTATTGTTTACAAATGCATTTCAGGAAACAACGGTTTACTATGTACACATATATGTATATAACAAATCATAATAATTGTGATATCATAAGTGTGACCTACACGCCAAAGTTCGGCTAGGTAAGAAAGGATTACTGTAGCATTCGAAATGAGTTTTGATTTTACCGCCTACAAACCAGCTATGTGAGACATAGACAGCTTTCAAAGTATGTGAGTCAATCAACAGCTCCACAGTTTCATTGCCCAGCCTCCGTTGCGTAGCGTGCTGTTCACTACGGCCGCTGACGATTAAAAGAATTCATAGGTGATGACGTGGTCTTTACCGTTCCACTGAACAAGGTTGAGAGAGAGACCGCTTGCATACTCAGTTGTACGCAATCATTCTCAGCTGGTTAGTTCAGCAATTAGGTTCTATCTGTTCATTCAGTTGGCGCCTGTCCTTCTTTACGTAACTGTACAACTGATAAGCATCTGTGCGGATCACTGATGTACTGATATGTATGAGGATGATGATGTGCATGGTAGTGTCAATCAATGGCAAGTCTGTATTTGTAAGATTATTGAATTGTTCCTTCTTCCTAAATTCTCATTAGTTCTATTATTTTGCCTTATTCACAAACATGAAATAACTTAATAATGTGCTAGTCTGTGGAATATCGTTTCGTCCAACGGCAGCCTAAGCCATAGTATTCAAAAGTATACCACATAAGTAGAAATCTATGTACACTCTTTCCAGAATATGTTAGTAACTTGCTCATTAACTGTTTACACTTAATCGACAAATGAAAACGACAAGGCGATTTAAAAACACCAAAGACAAACAGTGACATTGCATGTACCTTCACAGAAGAACATGTCCAACACACGAAGCACAGTGGCCCAAGGCAGCGTTCTAGTGTACACGCACATGAACCATTCCAAGACAATGATAATGGGTTCCACGTTGTTCTTCTTCTGAATTACAAACAAAAAAAGATCGTGACAAAAAAACGAAAATCAATTGAACATTAATGGCGAGTGATAATAACGAAAAACAACAATAAAAAGTAAGATAAATGAACTATTATAGAAAAAAGACGAACGTCTGAACCACACTATAGGCGTAACTGTGCAAGATCCACACGATCACAAAAATGCAATTTTAAAATTACTACATCAGTTTGTGCTTACCATCTGAGAATAAAAACATCAATTATCCAATTAGTTGTTTCGTTTTCCATAAAGTTGGCAGACAATCCGGGCCAGAAAATACTTCAGCCATAAAGACAGTCAGAACTCCAACTGATCAACAATAATGACACTTTCTACCCTGAACAGATCAGGTAGGATGTTCGTACACATGAACGGAATATTAAACAACATAAACATTATTGCTACTAATCGCCCCGTCACAACAGAAGCTCACTAGACTGGCAACCGATCAAACAAGAGTCTCGGTTATTAACGTGAAGAATTTTTTTAGTTTGAACCCGGCTCATTCTAGCTCCAGCTGGCAAACAGACACAAGAAAACCAGTCGTTGGGTATCTGGTTTGAAGATGACCATCACGAAATATAGTAATCACCATTTCATATCCGTGTGGTCATAACCAGTATAAGCTGGTAATCCCAGGTGGATTGTGTGCGTTCATACTAGCAGATAGTGAAAAAGCCAGAAAAAACATAACTTTGTTTTGAGTTTGTCAATCACGTAGACAGCGTTGAACCGGACTACCTGGAAGAATACAAATCGGACTGGCGTTCGCGAGTTCAACGAGCAGTTATTGCGCGGCCGAGAACGAAAGCGCGCGCTACGCAAAGGAACCATCGATGCCATAGGTCGTGGTGACATGACTATATGGGGTTGCGATGGATGCGGTCCCGAATGCGCTGGCCGCCTTGGATTAGAAGATTACCAGCGTACTCACAGTGCAGCGTCAGCGAAGAGACGACAAGTACGTTAAGGCCCAGGTATGTCATATCAGTATATCCATTCTATTTTGTTAATTACTGCATCGACTATGGGCGTTTGATAACTATTCCACTCTTCTTTTCGGAAACTTGAGTGTCTGTAGTCTTCTATCCACTCTTTTCTTGAGCTTTGTTGGTGTATTGAATGATGAATCGTCTGTCTGATCTTATCGTAGCTCAACTTTGAGTTTTGTTTTTAAACTTTAACCTCTCTAGAATGCATTAACATGCAATCGTATACTGAAATGCTTCTTGTATTACATTTCATACATCTTTCTTCCTAGTATAGATCTTGTCATTGCGATCTCTCTCAGTGTTTATTTTCCGAGAGATAAGAGTTTCCTTTTCGTGCTAGCCATTCAATTGGCTAACCAGCGTTGGCCGGCTGGACACAAAGGCCTCAATCACACACCTACTGGTCTTATTCCTTAGGGTTTACACCGGATACGTGGTATGTGAGTGGAACCGCAAGTGGTGCAGCACAAGCTACTTCGGATGATGGTTCAAAGCACAGGCGTCCTTTGGCTTCGGTCACTGTGACAGGCTAATCCGTTTCGGATGCCTCCAACCAACCCGTACACAACCTTCTGCACGGTAGCTCAGCCTGAAAGTTATACTCGACCGTCGAGTTTATTTTCACACACAACCAACGCCAACATATCAATCACAAAAATTCGTGCAATATGTGAATCATAGAATTGTTTAAAAAAAGCCCCAGTGAATCACTTCGAAGATCAAACTTTAGTATTATTTTAGCTAGTTTTGTTGTGCTAATTTCCGCCTAGGTTGAATCGGCACGTAACCCATATTTCCAAATTTAAACAATAAAACATCAGTAACAAAAAGTGTCCTTTAAAAAATTAGAAAACTACTTAACAAAGCGGACCATTTCTGTGAATAAAAAAACATACGTGTTGCATAGGCACTGTGTCACATTCAAATTTGCGTCAAAATACTCTAATTCAATTTAACAAATTAAACGGTTGTTTTGAATTCACGCTACATTTGACTGGCATGCTTATGAACTAATCCGATGGGAATTAGTTTTACAAAGGAATATCTGACTTCTAAAAATATGCAGTTCCTGTATTTTACCGAAATTACGAAATACTTGGTCAAGCGTTATACGCTTTTAAGATTACTTAAGACACATTTGTAACCAAATAGCCCTGTCTTTGAGCACGAAAAGCCATTTAAAAAAAAACTCCGATATCTTATTAAAGAGAAAGAAGGCGACTGAAAAATGAGGTCTTGAGTTCCAACTTAACGAAAACTTACAGCTGATACCGTCCTATTATTTCGTGAGTGATACAAGATAAACAAGTCTACACGAACGTCGTGAGGGCACACAGAAAATCACGCAAATTAATGGTAATATGTTCGCCCCCTGCCAAAATGGGTGTGAACGAATACTTCAGTAATACACAACAAAATAACCTGCTCAATTTTAACCAAGGGATTCTAACATAAACGACACCATTTTTGAACCACGAAAACAGGGCTTTGCTGACATATGCCAGAGGAATTTTCACAGAAGAGGAAGAGGTTTTATAAGTAGAGTAAATATAACCATAAGAACAGAAATTTGCAGTCAACCTTGACGTATATTGAACCATTCGTGGTTTACAGACTTCATGTTCATATGAATGATTGGTCAATCTTACCGTAGCGCTCCATAACTTATACAAACAGAGCAACAGTTTCACTGGCTAAGTAGCATACCGGAGGTTAGGGTGAATATTGACAGAATGCTGTTATCGTTATCTCTGTTTTCTTTGTCTTGTCGTGATTTGTGAGTTATGTCAAATCGATCCGAGTTCACGATATTTGATCAGGAAATTCGTTTGAAGTAATGGGGCTCACCGACACATCACCAGATAACGATAAATGTCTACTGGTGGGAACCGAAATTCAGTTTACCGCTGAATCAATCAACAGACTTTGTAGCGGACGAAAATTACACATGGTCGTAGGTATGAGAAAAAATAGTCACTTCCGGTATATTGTACACTGGAGAGTGGAGTGAATTACCTAACGAAAGTATACAGAAACGTCGTACAGATGAGGACCACAAGACTGGAAATGCATGGGGCTCACATGCAGACCCCTACACGCGAGTACCCGAAATAAGCAGTTCGTGGGGTGAATACCTAGGATTGGGTACAGTATCCAGGAGCTTAGAGAACCCTTTCTTACTTCGCTACTGCAAACTAAAAGCAAGAATACGTAGAAGATACTTATCGCCTGCAGAGTTAGCCTGTTGAGATTCTCTAGACTGTGCATACAAGTCAAAAATACTCCTAAATATAGAATGCTGAACAAAATTTAAACACCAGCAGTTAGCACCACCAAGCTGCAGCGGACCACATAAGGAAAGTACATACAAGGCTTTTGATCTCCACTCGATAGTTTTGTAATCAAGCAATTAACGTCTAGTATCAAACAGCTAGATGATCACAACTCATGCCTGTTATTCGTCGACTTACCAAATTTCATACGAATCCCATGCCCATCACAGCATCAGCAGAATAGGTGTCATACGTCGCACCTTGAGTGTAGCCAGTTAAAAAATAAACACCGCGACCGCTAATTAGTCAATCAGTTTGTGAAGGTGACGTTGCAACACAAAGAGAAATTAACCAACGCTACCTCCGTAGACTAGGATGTTGACCAAATCATATCTGATGAGCTCCTTATATGAAAGTTGTACAATTCGAGCGCGCAACTCAGGTGATCCAAAAAACGGGCCAATTATGATATGAAATTAGTGATTTCGATTCACCATAAATCTTGCAACCGGTGCACTAATTATTCCATCTTTCTTCATTTGGTCATGGCTGATACCGGCAATCCGGTTTATTTCTGTGGTCTAAGAATTGTACATGCATTGAATGGGCTAAGCTAAACCTCAGAAACAGTGAGGATAAAAAGTGTTACTTCGCAAAGCCCTACCTGTACAGTAAGCTGTATTCACAACAGGAACTCGGCGCTGACGGGAGAAATGTAAATAGCATTCCATAACCCCGTTGATGCAATGCAATAGCCAATAAATTGGTCAATTTCCGATAACAGAAAAGATCACAAACTTATTGTCCTCTTCTGAGGGAAACTTGCAGAACCACAGCATACCAAAGTCGAATGTTCCAATGAAGTTATCCGGTCAACCGGGCTTATACTGGATAAGCCGGACACTAACTCCACAGTGGCATATATGCAAGTTTCGTTTGCACTTTTGGAAAAATTTACATTTGATCGGCATTGATCAAGATAAGAAAAACAAACGCCAATGGAAAGTCAAAGCATTTCACAGGAGTAGTAATCTCGAATGAAAAGTTTTTCGATCTGTTTATCGAGATTGAACACTCTGGTCTCAAATAAAACTTTCAGACAAATGTGGCGTTAATTGGATTCCTTTTAAGCTTCGACAGAACATAGACGGCAACTCCACTCATCTTTTAACGTTGGCGTCCAGTAGAATAAAGTCATGGGGAAAGTTCAAAAAAACCCCGAGAAGTGCGTCTTTGAGCAACAAACGAAAGAGCCTTTCTTCACTAATATTAAGATATATGCCAAGGGATCAAACACCTTACGAGATGCTCATTCAAATGGTTGGGCCAAACCCAATAAACCATGGTATTTGGAGAGGCCGCCATGTTTACAAGAATAATCATTATGAGGTTGGAGAATATAGAGAATTAAGTGAATAACTGTCACAAACAATTCTCGGCTGTCAACAGCGCTCACAGCACAAACAATGACTTATGAAGTGGTATTTTGTTACCTCGTAGGTACGAAACGTCGACTCGGGTTACAGCGCGTTGTCAACGGCTTTTCATAGCAGACTATGATCAAAAGCTGAGAAACAGATAAGTCGTTGGGATGCTTGTAATGGCCGAGCACTTGATGCATTTACGTCGTGGCGAAGTCTGTGCACTTGATTGCCCAGACAACTGACAACCTGAATTTTGGTGTTATCAGACGGGCTAATGGAGAATACATACAAAATGCACTTATAATCATAGGGTTGACCAACGCACTACTATTGAATGCACAAGAGTGATCAAGTAGTTGTGCAAGATACTATGAGTACGCAGTGGAACAATGTGCATCGCCGCAGCACTGCTGTCCACCAAGTGCACAGAAACGCGCACAGTAAAGGTTACCTCAAATGGAGAACAATTAGACAGCACAGCAACCGACCATTACAACCGGTGTAGCGAAGTGCACGACCAAAAAACTTCTGTAGTGTCAAAAAGTTTGATATTGCCTTACATACGCTCACGGTCTAAGCACAACCCTCACTCCTAAATGAAACGCTGGTTTCGCGTGGGGTCCCCCCAAAAAATCCTAACACATGTTGCCTCGCTGGTCAAACCTTTCAGTCGGGCCCTTCTAATCCAAAATCGTCCATGGTACAATCGACGGTGGGTTATCAGAATCCATGGTGTTTTCGACAGTGAAACTATTCAATCACCATCCATTTCCCGTCAAACTTCCTTGCCCAGCGTTTTACCACTCCTCTACTTACAAACGACCATTTTTTAAAGCCAATGTAATCATTCAACATTTCCTTACACTCTACCTCGCGGGTCAGCAGGCTGCTCCAGCGAGCGCTGCCATACCCTTAGAGCTTGATGTGTGCCACGTCTTCTAAAACTGAGCACAAAATTCCGGCAAGTTATACACTAGAATCCACCACCAGACGACCGTCGATCCAAGCGCTCGATTTTCAGCGTCTCGGGTGACGTCGAAGCTGAACATGATGCTCATGCAAGAACAGCTTGATTGGACCCTGATGAATAATTGCTTGTGAGCTAACAGATTTTGTACGTCGGTTAAATTTTAT
The DNA here is from genome assembly GCA_014338405.1 of Paragonimus skrjabini miyazakii. Lineage (NCBI taxonomy): Eukaryota > Metazoa > Platyhelminthes > Trematoda > Plagiorchiida > Troglotrematidae > Paragonimus > Paragonimus skrjabini miyazakii. The sequence continues at coordinate 92,186 of JTDE01001643.1, read as the reverse complement.
CGACGAAAGTCAGAAAAGCGGCGTGTTAATTGCATCGGTGACATTCCAACGAATGATAATTCACATGCTTATGGATCTCGGTCATGGACACAAATCGATTGCTTCATAGTAGGATTTAGAGCATCCTGTTGTTCGTGTAGGTTTCATTTCATCTGCCCATGGGTCATACACTGTTGGTAGAACTTTATTTTGTCTTGGTGGGTCGTAAACCATGGGTCATACATAAACCACTGGGGGTTAGAATACTCAATCGGGGAATCCGTTTTGAGTATTGGTGATCATCTATACAGCACAAACACAGCCACGAAAATTTAGGAAAGGTCTACAACCTTATGAGTACGGACTCTCCAATGATCGTAACACATTGTCATGTCTGATACGTTTACAACCAACGACGTGGATGGCCGTGTATCCTTCGGTCTGTCAGGCGGCACATTCTAAACCCGCTCAGAAGAGCGATTAAAGTTTCCCGAATAGATGAACGCGTCAAAATCTGGCTGTTTGATGCTTTCTTTCACCAGTCAGCAGCGGAGCGGCAGATGCGTGATCGGCTAACAGTTAACAAACCGGCAACATTGCTACCTCCGTGGTCGTAAAAAACTTGGGGATTGTTGGACTGTTTCTGTGAACGCGCCGGCTGCCTGGTACTACAACATGAAGCGGCAATCAACAATTGGTGATAAACGCCTGTGTGTGCGCATAGTTGTCATTGTTGTTCTGTCGAAATACACGTCGGCAAATGCGGTTTTGCTCACACAATCAACCTACTTTGTACAGGCCAACTGAAGAAGTAAACAGTGGTCGATTAATGATAGGTTGTCTTTGTGCAACGCCATAAATCATGAAAAATATCAGTTAGCCGGATTACATCCCATAAGAAAAGAGGGCGCAGTTTATACGCAACCTAGTTAAACTTCCAAATATATACTGGCAGAATACTCACTCATCTAAGCAAAACATTTTTTTATATTTTGTTGATGATGATTATGTCGATTGATTACATGATCTTTAGTGAATATCGTCCATTCATTTAGTCAGCAGTGTATTCGAGTGTGCACAATTTTAGTGTGCTTGATATGCCGATCGTGCAATACCAGAATGCTATAGTAGAAGCCTGAGGCAAAAAAAGTGAAAGCAAAAGAGCAGTTAAATCGGCTCTCGGTGCGTTCTTCAGCGACAGATGAACGGTTGAAACCAGTGATACGAAAGAACTTAAAGTAGCAAGCTGGTAATGATGTATTTATACTAGTATCGTATTTCCCCCAAAAAATGATGTCGATCTTATTTCAGCCCCAAACTCGAAAGACCAAAAAACACAGGTCCGAACAAGCGTAAACAAACTGACTGAATGATACAACAAGTCAAACGGTAGATAACGACGTCTACAGATGCACTTCATTTCAACACAAAACCTGAAGTAAATCAATTGGAAAACAACGATAGTGGATTAACTGATAATCCAATGAAGAAAAACCCTCTCTAAGTGAACGAAACAGAACTGGAAGTTGATAAGACCACGCGGTTAACTACTGCCAAATCATGCATCAATATCAGCTTTTGGAGTAACGTAGTAGTTACTACAGTACGTTCTTAGTGAAGGCTTGATAGGAAAAACAAGTAACTAAGATGTAGTACCACATTCCACGCAATAGTTCCGATGTGTAAACCAATAATGAGTAGTAGTCGATCGACATTAATCCGATGTCAATGGACTGAATAAACGTGGTGCTTCGCGAAGTATGAAAGCTAATATGACAAGTTTATAAGTCATACATGCCTCAAACAATGACGCAGTGAAGCGCGTGGTGATCGACGGCCACTGTGACGTCCGGTGAATCTCTCTGGACGACTATTCAAATTCACAAGAGCAACTATCTTCAGCGTATTATGATTACAGTATGATTCACAAAAGCATGGCCGAAAATTTGCAAACCTTTCCATGAACCAGAAGACCACCTGAGCCACTTTTAGTCGAAACCGCCGAAAACACTGTAAACGGCCCGAGTGAATAAACACATTTCATGTAGTTAATACGAAATGGCCACATAAAGTAGCAAACGTGCCGCAATAAACGGTAAGAAAAATGCATAATCAACTCATTGAACCACTCATTTCAATTGACCGCCTAATTCGTGTTATATGCGATGGAACAACTGAGCGACAGATGGAACGGTTACCGTGCAAGAAACTACAGACGGAACTAACAACGTCATCAAATTTGCAACGCAGGACAACATAAAAACCCGTGCGCAAATTCTAAAAATAAACAATGATGTGTAGCAATAGTGGCGAACATAACCACAACCGTGGACAGATGACGAACAATAGAACAGGCAGAGGTTGACACCAAGACCAGCACGCGACTCAACAAATGTGGTATTATCAATCCAATCAACAGGTTAGAATAGCTAGTCCGAATATAGTAGAGAAGACGATGAATTCCAAGCAAAAAACACCTAACAGGCTACCCATGATACAGTATCTGTGAGTACACAATTGATACAACTCATCAGCTGACAGTTGGCATAAATGGAATGCGGTCCGAAATTTGAAAGGGCTAATGGTACAGCACTGCCATGAAATCACGGCGTACATGATATTAGGTGGGGCTTGACCTACTGGAAAGCTAAATATCAAGGTCAATCGTGTTGCCAGTACACATGAGCGCCAGGTGGCGTTGATAACCAGTTGAACAATGACTATGTGATGTTTAGTGAGAAAATATCAATAATGTAAAACCGATGAATTTGAATACATCAGTCAGATCAGAAGCTGATGCAAAGCAACAGATAGTGAAGCAAACTGTAGTGTGCAGTTTCTAATGACAACTCAAAATATCAACTAAACAGTATTCTGTTCTGAACTAGTCTACCACGAATCGAACAAAACTGCAGGATAACCGGTATGTTTAGATTAACAGCAAGGTAGTTCGAAACCCCTGACCTATACTGCTACTTTAACAAAGTGGTCGAACTTGTATGCTATTTTGATCCGGCGAGCTATGCTGACTAGGACTCCGGTCCTTCCAGATGCAACCTTGTCAGACAGGCCAAAGGGGAGCAGTCAGACGAAAAGCAGTTACACGCATAGGATTGTATGTCGCACTACTGACCGCATAGGAGTGCTTAGGTAGTGAGGTACGATCCTATGGGCATACAGCAGAGCTATTTTTATAGTTGCGGCACTGTTATCTTCCGTATCACGAAGAAGGGGGTTAGAAAAAGTAAACTCAAACAAAGAGCACTCCGATCACCCAACGGTTGGCCGTGACCGCCGGCGTATTAACCAATACGGTCAAAAAACATCTGGTATCACCCAAAAGTCAGATTCAGCTTCCAGTACATCCACTGTGCGCAGCAGTGCTCAGAATCAGACATCATTGTCTTAGTCACTGCGCCCGCGGGCTAGGCAAGCCCCTCACTGCCAAGTGAGTCAGACTCTTGAGTCATTGGCTCCGGGTAGGGTCCCTCAAGAAAACCCTGTATCCTGTTGTCTCGCAGGTCAGACTTTTGAGTCAGAGACTCGGGGTTAGGTCCCTCAAGTCAATCCCCTTCCGCGGAATAAACGATCGGGAAGTATCAGAAGTTATCCTTCTCTCGACAGTGACATTACTAACCGATCTCAACTTTCTCCTACTGTCTTATCCCTATTTATTCTACCTTCCATATGCCACCAGGCGATAATTGTTTTGAGGTCAAGACAACTGATAAACATTGGCGCCTCCAATGTCCGCACTCTCCGACAAGTCGGTCAACAAGCTGCTCTGGCTAGTACTCTCTCAAGTCTGGATCTTGACGTGTGCTGCGTGTCGGAGACGCGAGTCTACGATTCTACCACGGTTATCGATTTGGGCTCACCTCTAGATAGTTGTCAATCCAAGCGTTTCTCTCTCAGGGTTTCTGGTGGAGTGGGAATTGCACATTATACAGGGTGCACTTGAGGAGTCCAGTGAACTTGATGTAGGGCTCTTTCCTGGCGCTAGATTGACCGATATGGAGTACGGGGAAGACACTGTCTTACTTACCCCTCTGTCAAAGAAATGCAGACCATGCTGAATAAGGTAAGTGACCGGGCTAGTTTGTATGGAATGCGCTTCACACTTTCAGAGTACAAAGTGCCACTTCAAGTATGGGTCAGTTCCACTTCTACTTTCTTCATTGAAGGTAACCCGCTTGAGAATGTATACAGTTTCACATACTTGGGTAGCACTATCTCATCAGCTTGTAATATTGCTGATGAGATATCAGCGAAGATAGCAAAGGCACGAGTTACCTTTGCCAAGCGGCGTCATTTGTGGCGTCGAAAAGACGTCCGGTTGTCGCTGAAAGGAAGGGTATATAATGCCTGTGTGCGTTCCATTTTGCTTTATGGTTCGGAAACGTGGCCTGTTCACAAAGAAGACATCAACA
>JTDE01001643.1:56734-77994 GCA_014338405.1 Paragonimus skrjabini miyazakii | reverse complement strand
GACGCTATTGGAGATGGCGATGTGTCGCAGTCAATGGCGTACCTGTATCCATGCCATTTCTAGTTCTTCATCTTAGTCTTCTCTCAATAATTTTCAACCTTCTTAGTAACGTTTTCTTCTAAGATATTCCATGTCACTGTTGAGGTGAACGGCGGCCCGAGCCACAGTACCTTTTCGTCAGGCTCATGGCTGTTATGATGATGATGAGGTTGTTATAAGAACTGACGAAACTGCTCCAGACGATTTGGGAAACTGAAGAGGTCATAAAATATGAAGACCCTGAATATTCCAATGAGCAAAGTGGGTAAGTGTTGTAATTAACGGTATGCCTGAATTCATATCACTTCTAGTTCTTCCGCTTAGTCTTTTTTATAAGTTTTAACCTTTTTAAAATAACATTTTCTTCGTCTGAGGCATTCCACAGCACTGTCGAGGTGAGCGGCGGCCAGAGCTACAGTACCTTATGGTTGTGATGACGACAGGTATGCGACAAAGCAAAACAATATGGCCCACATATTCCATGTTGCTCAGTTTTCGCCGCAGGAAAACCGCATGACAATAGTATTGGAATCATTAGCGTGCCTTCTGGAATGTTACTCACGTCAGAGTTGAACAGACAGAAGGATCAGATACTCGCGGTGGATACCACTTCTAGTGCCGAACCAACACTAAAGTTGTCCGTAAACTCACTTTACCAATATGGTAGGCATACAATATCAATAGGTTCATACAGTCCACTGGAGCTGGTCTGTTTTGCAGAACAGTCCGAGTAATTCAACTCGAGACAGTCTTCCGGCTGCTGACAACAGTGCCGATGCACGCAGGCTCGTCGTATGATAAAGATTGTAGAGAAAATAGGCACAATAAAGCACAATCCGTATTGTCCAACTCGCTAGTTATCATGTTACGCCCGCGCACACTTTTATGAATCAACATTCTAGTCTAAAACACACCCCGGTTTCCGCTCACACGTCGTGTGTACTTCTGTCCGGTTTGTGTGTGTGACCGACGCCTTCAGTCGGGGGATTTCCCGCCTGCTATTCTTCGTCCGCTGGTCCGATCAAGTCGAGCGATGGCTTATCCAGTCGTACATGCTGCCCACGATCCGCCCGCTGTGAGCTCTTGGGCGTACCCACCCATCCTTACCCCTGCGTTGAGGTATTCCACCGAGTGTTGGAACACTTGCACCTCCTGTTTCATAATCCACCACACTCGCCCCTCGTTTAAGGAACTTGTCGAGATTGTGCAAGGGTGTCAAGTGTACAGTATTGACTCATCGCCCACGAGGACCTTGGTTAATTTGGAGGCTTGTATTCCTATAGTTCGTGATGGTAAATGTCCATTCCACTGCCTTTTAAATGTGCTTGCGCTGGGGCCGGATGTTTCTGGTCGGCCAGTCCCTTACTTTCACTTGGTCTCCGATCCTGAACGGGCGCCATTTATCTGTGTTGTGCCTCACGTCATATCTGTGTTTATTTCGGTTGTCTTTCTGTTGACCGTTCAAACGCACGGTGTTCCGGGTGTCGTTATTCTTGCGGCAATAACTATCCCTTTCGGTCTCCGAACACACAGGCACCCATGAGAATCCTTGGTTCTCCCCTGTAGGTAAGCTCAAATGGTAAACTCTCAGTTGTTACATGCTTCGTCGTGCGGTATCCAAACAAAACATTCGGTAGCTCCTCTTCCCATTTACTACCTTTACTATTCAGCCATTCCTTCATTGTACAACTGAACCGCTCCGTCAACCCGTTCGTTTGTGGATAGCAGGACGATGTTCTCAGGTGTTGAATCCCGCAATTCTTCAAGATGTGATCAATGCACCCAATGCACTGGTTGGAATCTTTCCAGTTCTTCGCTAAACTGGTAGTCTCTAAGTATGACCATATCGCACCACTGAGTAACTTGGACTCAAAACAGTCTAGATTGATTGTAAGATATCCCCACCAAATTTTGTACGAATGAAGTCAAACAGTTTGGGCGTCGTGTTTAACATGTTATTGATAAATGAATTGAGAATAACACAACGTGTGATTTCGATTACAACACTCCTGAGGAAGGCCACCCGAGGTGGTTGAAACGTAGAGTATTACAAATTGCTCATAACGTTGTTATTCTCAATCCATTTACCAGTCTAGATTGATGCCTCTATGGATGTCGCACGGAGGTTCGGTGTCCATTTGTGAAAGTGGAAATAACTGATGATAGTTATCGACTAGGAAGTATCTTCCCAGACTGCTAAAATTTCAGTTCTGTCACCTTCATTTCCCAACACCAATCTGAAGAGGTGCGAGAAGCGAAATACCAAAAATTTGGTATGCTTCAACAACGTATGTTCCAGGATCGTTTCTAGTTCCAACAGAGCCGGCTGGAATGTAATAACGGATGATTCCGGTCTTACTGTCTATGCAATCTGGTTTCTCAAAATGTTCAGTCCATCTACAAGGTCCATGAGGCTGCTTGGTCAAACATATGGTCTCATCAACTCGACGGCCGAGATAATTACGAACCAAGATACATTGGTACGATCCACTCACTTTGATCGTCCAATAAATGATGCTAACGACCTTTACATGAATCTTCAGTGAACTAGCGTTTAAGTTCTCGAATAAAGTTCTTAAATGAAGAATCAAAAGGAATTACGCGTCACCTGCGTCCAAGGAGAAGCACTTGGGCCGACAATTCTCTACTGGTGGGTTCAAGTGAATCACAAGACGGAATTGTACGCTCGCGTTTAAGAGAAGTAGTACACATCGAGATCCAAACATGTAAGAGTACCCACCAAAGGAGATTGCTGAACTGCTTGGCAAAGAACGCAGACAATGAGAGCCCCAATGTACACCCAGTTGTGATGGCTTCAGAAAACAATTACCACATGCGGGTACAAGACAGAAAAATTGGACGGCCAACAAGAATGGGGAATGGATGGTGGACGAATAGATTTACTATCAAGAGGACGATTAATAGTGGCATTCCAAAGCAGTTTATGTCGCGTGAAAGGGTTGAAACCTGGGGAACCCCACGCGAGCCCCAAACCCAAGCGTGTAACACGCCAGATAATGGAGAAAAAACTCTTGGCAGACCCATCCCCGACCAAATGACTCAAAAGCGTAACTCACTCGCTAGTGAGAGGATCACCTAAACTGGTTATGGTTAATTATGCACACAGTAGATGAAGTTAAAGCAATATTACCCCATTTATTTTGACTGCGTACTGTACTACAATATCGATCACAATCAAGGGTTGGGCGATAGCAGTGCAATCAGTACGAAAACTGAAGAATCAGGGAAATTCGCTCTCACAAGAACTCAGTTCAGCGGTTGAAAACAGTCAAACAAAACCGCAACTGGATGGACTAAAAGGCCTCTTGTCAGGCATCAGAATCTAGATTGAGAAACAAACCATTAGTTTTGACCAAGTGAGGACAAGTGAAAATAACAGGACTGGAGAACTAATCCTCCAACACGTTCACCATGGTTCAAACGCCGTCAAAGAAAGCGATAAACAGCCTCACGATCAATCACATATGTAATGATATAAAACCAGTTATGGAGTAACGACCTAAATAGATTAAACAAACAGCAAAACAGCGAACAGACTTAGATCAGTCGTATGTCGTATAGGTAACTTTCACTAAGACAACCCGTAGTCAGCATGAGTCATAATTATAAACGCCAACAGATCAGTGATTGACAAGGAAACTGGATTATCACCTTGCTACAAGAGAGGATGAAAGCAATGGAAATTTATTCACTGTCTAAACCTGAACACAACGAACATAACGTGGAATCAAATTCCAGACACGAAATCGAATAGAAACAAAACGGTTTCAATAAAATGTTCACGCTTCGTAGATAACTCACTTAAACCACAGCAGAAAACCAGAATGGCTACTTCAAACCCTTCTGGTCATAACTAGTACACAATAACAATCCAAAATGGTATATGCCTACTCACACGAACGAGATGTCAAATAAGCTACGCATTAGTTATGTTAACCGCCGCGTCACAACATCAGAAACGTGGAGGGTGGTGCCAGACGTCGTAAACAGCTTGCCGATCCGCGTGAGAGACCTTTCGGCGAATATGCACGGACCGAATAGTGGGAAAGTCGTATTGCGTTATTCACGGCACCTCACTGCGTTCTGCTAAGCAGAATAAGATCATCGTTAAGTGAAGTTGCCGGGTGCAGTGTTTGTTCCCTGTCAAACTATCATAGGGCGTGTGCACGAAGTGCAGTGGGTCGCGGCGCCTCATCAGTGTGCAGCCCATTTGAGAACTTTGTGACTATATCGTGCCTGGTCTATTGCTAGTTCTAGACTGATTTCTGATTTCAGTGGGTTTGTGAAAACTGAACACCGGAAAGCGTCGTGGACAATTTGTTCCAGATTGTTTCCAGTCTCCCTCTTACACGAACTCCACCATAATTCTTCGTGACGTTAAGCCTCAGGCCAATACGCCACGACTGGCTTTGTCCATGTTCGAACTTACCAAACGGAGAGTTTGAATAAGAGATCGAACCAGTAACCAGTTGTGTCGCAAGCAGGGTTACATTACAGCTGTAATTTTAAGATCGTGTTGATGAACACACTAGTTCAACAGGAATGAAATAAAATTTAAATGGGGAGACCAATTGTGCAGCTTTAGAAAAGGACTGATTTGCATTCCCAACAAATCAATGGATAAACTAGAGAACATCCTCCCGAATGAGGTTAAAATTCTGAGCGTTATATTTAAGACCAACAATAACATACAGTCACCAGAGTATGGTGAATTCCGTTTGATCCCTGTTAGCTTTCCAACGTAATCCCATTGAAGCGAAATTTGGTTTGTTACCTTCTAGTGGTGCAATGGTGGAGGATATCAAATCACAATTCCTATAAGCAAGTTGCATTTGCATTAATCAGTCCATCAATTCACATTTACAGGATGAACCCTTTTTCAGTACTACCGCTTTAGGAAACAATCATCCATTATACTCTTTTCAGCTGTTTCGTATTGCATTGATGGGGATGGTAGTGTTAACTTATTACGATCACGCTAACATTAAAGTGCTTCAATTGCACCGGCCAAGAGATGACGTGATTATAAAATACGAGGTCCTTAACTATTCCTCCTGACTAATCAAATCGCGGGCTAGAAACGCTATCCGATATAGCAGTGTATCGTAGTCAATTTCATACCATTTCCAGTCCCCATAGACTTTGCAGTCTGCCCCTTTCGAAAAGAATCACTAGACTCGAGTTTCGTTCTTGTTGTAGCTCGTCAGTCAAGTCTATGGGAATGCGACGACTGCAATCAATTGTTCAATTTATACGAAAAACCAAAATCCTTTACTATTCATCATTTCTAGTTCTTCCACCTAGTCTTCTATCATTAATTTTCAACCTTTTAGTAATGTTTTCTTCCGTGATATTCCACGTCACTGTTGATGTGAACTGCGGCCCGAGTTACAGTACCTTCTGATTAGGCTCAAGGCCGTTATGACGATGACGATGAGATAGAGATTAGTAACAAAGGCAGACGCCTAATATGATTTTTACGTATGACTTAAGTCCAGTAAACATAAGGACGATTTCAGCGTACAAGAATTTTAAGGACAACGCAAACCCATTGCATGGGCAGTTCGAAAAATAACCCAAATTTATTTGCTGTCGCTGCCCAGTTACATTTTTACTCACGTGGCACTCAATGCATCAAAACTTACGTACAGTTACCGTTATTCCATAGGTAGTTTGCGTTTTACCTTTGTCCGTAATTCTCAGGATTCATACTCACACTGTGTTCGTTTGTTAATAACAATCACGCCCATCAGATTCAACAGTGCTGGTATACAGCAGACATTCACCGAGGCAACAAGCATTTGTGTTTGTTACGGGTGTAAAAAATCCGCACAAAACGGTATGCAGTGACAGATATGCCAGAAGTGGTAATACATCAAACAGACTGCTTCATCGACGATCAGTACAAGCGGCTGCCATTTATCAATTTTTCTCCATAAGTTGCACGTTCAACAAATCAAAGCAACGTGTCACGACAAGTTAACCAACGCAGAAAACCTATAACTGTAAATGCGGAACTCCCTATATGTCTATCTTCCGTTATTTATTTTATAGGGAAAGTGATAGGTGAATGTCAACGGACCCTTGTTGAAACAGAATAGGAGTCTCCAAATAAATGTACAGCCCTTGTCCTCCAAGGTGTTGAAATTACCAAGGCAATAGCCCTCTCATCTGCATAGACAGAAGCGACAGCAGCAAAGAGGAAAGGAGGAGTTCCTAGGGAGAAAAGTATAATTCAATGGAGTCGATTCCACACGTTCCCAACTGAACTATATAAATCAGCTCTGGCATCTTCTTTCTCCTCTGACATCGCATATCTCGTACTCGCCGGCAGACTGCGCGCCAAATCTGTCAAAATGTCACTTGGCCTTCTAGTAACCTCATCTGCTATGTTCAGCCCTGAGACAATGTTTGAAAAAGCACTGGCTCTGAGATCCGCCAAAACCAACCTAAAAAAATCTCCCGGGTATACCTTACAACAGAGGAAGAGGCATGGCAGATGAGTAAAAAACAAGGCACAGATCATGGCCAACAGTGAGATAAGATTTAAGACTACAATCGTAGTCTCTACTCCCGCAGTATCTACCCAGGAAACTACGCCTCCAGCAGAAAACGGGGATATCGTATCCGTTGACATCAGGCCAGTCCTCCAAGCCCAAGTATAAATGCTAGAGAGAAAGGGGTTGCTAATAAACCTGTTTCCCTGTTATCTGTCCAAAAGCCTGCTAAACGACCGTTCACTAAATTTTTCATCCCAACAATTCATAATCGATGCCTGTTGGGGTCACCCCAACGATTCAGGAGGCCCTTATTTGGTTCACCCCACTGGGCATTCTTATTAGTGGTCACAAAACACTACGCACATCACCTGTACTGAAGTTTCTCCCTCAACCGATGTAACAGTCACGGTTTCTGGGAATACAAGCGTTCAATCACCATTCCAAGATGAAGAATCTAAAACGAGAGCAGGGGCCATAAGGTGTGATGTAAAATATGCTAGCCAAGCGCCCTTCGGGGACGCTGACATGAGTCCAGATGGCAAAAGCGCGCCCGCAAAAGCATAGGAAGCCCTTCAAGGCGACTCAGTAGAATAAACCAGATCCAACCACATTGCTATCCAGAGTCCTCTCTTCAATTTTAAGTTTGCCTCCAACGTACACTTTTTTCTTTCTACTTGCTAAACAAACGACGAGGTCGTTTTAAAGTGCATGTATCTTAATCTATTCAACGAAATATCGGAAGCCAAATAGCTGGTTTACAATACCTAACATCATATAGGTGCTTTTACGGAGACCCGGTTCGCTGCTGACGTTAGTGACAATGAACTGAATGTTCCTCCTACCGAGATGACTCTACCTGGGGAAAAACAGAGGCTCTGCGATCCACCTTAAGCAAAATAAACTGACTGTTAGGGTCAAGGTAAACCCGACCCGTAGAATACGATTCTGCTGTCAGAAATCGGATATCGTAAGCCCTTACTGAGATATGCATCGGTGTGAGATTCAAATATTTCTTCGCGCTTTCACGCCACCGCAAGGTCAATGATTTCCTATAAATACAGACCAGTTTCTCATGTAAATTCGCAAAGCGTCTGGTGGCTAAATACATTGCTATCCGGAGTCTGCTTTGTCCGTGTTCTTATTGGTTCTTGTCGTTCATGGCTTGGGATGACCAGTCGGAAGGGGTTTCTATTCGCCTTATTCGTTCATCGTTGTTCGTAGCAGTTATTCGCGTTCGTTTTCAGTAGGATTCAGCTATAACACTGACACCCACGGTTATTAAACAATTTCAGTCCTACGATAAACGTTAAGCTATATGGCAACCACCAGCAATGTATGACCGAGACACACTCTGAGTAGGAGTGCTTTTTGTTCACCCACGTGCAGCAGCAAACCTGGAAAATACCATAGCGTTTTTCTCAGCTTCTTATAACAGGTGACTTCAAGGCACCTGAAATAAAACCTGGTATCAGCTTCCCGATCAGATTGTGAAAACGAATTATCGACTTCTTTAACGATGGTCATATAGCGAAAGGCGTAAACACATAACAGCACCCCGAAGCGATATCGTTCCGGTCAGATCACGTGATTGACCAAGTTAACAGTAATGAGAATTACCTTGTGGACACAGTGGTCATCAAGCCACCACCTGGACGCAGTGAACACTCTTTGATTGGTCTTGATCTTATCTGTTAGTGGTTGTAACAGTCCATAGAAAAACACAATTGGAAACCTCAACCGCGCTTATCATAACGGCATGAGAAGAAATATCAGTTCACTCCCGCTTGAATATGATTCTGCAGATTACCATGCGTCCCAAATTTCAATTCAAAAGGCGGAAGTCAAAAACAATGGTCCCATTTCAGACGTTACCTTGTTCGATTTCGTCAGTTTTCGAACATGTCCCACACGGCCTCTTCAGACAGAAATTGGAAACCTATCATCCAAGAAGAGATTATGTGCTGATTTGACAATGTCTTTGGTGACACAATTTTGAGAACTGAAACCGCATCAGTACTTTCTCCTCCCTTCTTGATGCACCAGAATCAGTGATCAGTCTTACATGTTCAGCGATACACGTATCTACGCTAACAACCTAAAATTCGGGAAGGTCGGTGATTCCAGTTCCCTACAGACTGATCTTGACACGACTTGAATGTTCCTACGAATGACAGTAAGTGTGCAAACGTATCATGGAACTCTCGCAATGTTTTCGTGACTTACAGTGCACTCAGTATGGTGGACACCATGAAAATCGATCCGAAGAACGATCTAAGTATCTGGACATCGTTTAACCTACCTATCGCCTACCATCATCAGTACTGTATAAGGGATTTTGCTTCTCTTGGGATGATTAAACGGATTTTCCACTACATCGACAAGCAAGAGTTTCAAACACCTTATTAGGTTAATATTAGAACCCTTCTTGAGCATGCCAATCAAACTGTGTACGTCGGCTTGAGAAATGACATACTGTTTAACGTATTCAACGCACGGCTACTAAATTGGTCAGGGGTTTGAAGGAAATCGCGTGATATTTGATTTATATTCACTTCAATTTCGAAGACTTCGTGATGTTTTAATGCTCACACACTTCTTGTTTAGCACAGGTTTCGCAGGACAGTTCTTCATCGTAGTGGCTGACAAAGGTCGACGGTGACATGAGAGGAAGCTTCACAAGTTCTGTCCCTGAGCTCTCTTCAGGCAAAAAGTCCTCCTTATAAGGTTATCAACCGTTGAAACGGACTTCTTATGGAAGTCGCTGGCTGGGCGTCTAAAGATTACTTTAAAGCGTTGTCAGATCCTCATTTACTTAAGACACTACTAGAACCGTAGTTTTACTCTGTTCTTGGTACTTGTTACAATCCTCAAGAGCAGTGCTATATCCTGTTTTCAATAACTGCCTGGATCAACAGAGGCCTTCTTGACATTGAATAAGACAAACCGACTGTGTCTAGGTACCTTGGGCCTTAAGTCTTGAACCCATTTAGTAATCGGGGAAAAGAAACTTTGCTAGGTGAAACAATATAAGACTAGGCTTTCCTATACACCTATACATATCGAGTCCCGTAACTGTAAAATGCAACAGATAATTAGGACAACGAGGTGACACCAATGATCATTTGGGCTGCTGCCGCAATTCGTGCATACGGCTAATAACAAATAGTGGACCTGGTAACTTCGTCCGGTAATGATCATATCATGCTTACCTGAACACGGTGAGGTGGCGTGAACGACAAAATAAGACGTTCCCATTACATGACCTGTACACACTCGTCGGGAAATCTACCCAGGTCGGCAGACTGTTTACGACACGTGGCGCTGCCCTGTAAGACTAGCGACCAAACGGATAGAGCTTCCGTTCATGATATTAACGGTCTTCAGTTAACATCACGTTCAGATTATTTCTTTCTGAGGAATCCAAATACAGACAAAACTGGTAGCGAGATAAAGGTTTATGGGTGAGCATCGCCAAATATTGTTGCCATCTTACTTAATGTCTTCAGCCAAAGGTAAAGCGGATCATGGGCACCAAATAGAAGGACGAACGCGTCTAACAATGGCTAACCTACTAATAATGTACCCAGTTCTTTATACTAACCTACCCAAGACCATCTCAGATCAAGCATTCGTGGCACCAGCCAAAGAATGATTACTTTGGCAGACAACTGTTTTATACCCTACCTATATTACTCCACGATCAAGATCTGTGCATCACTTACTGATGAGGATAAACATTTTGGGCTATAGCGACATGTATCCGTGTTTTCACCTGACCGCCAACGATGGTGGGAGCTCTTTCAACTAAGAATGTCACTATTGGCCCAGTGGGACATGTACCAGCTGGACTACTTTCAATTAAAGGCTTCATTACATTAACGTGAATACTGTCAGAATCAACAGCGGTCTGAGTCAAAACAGTCGTCAGCACGGCTTAAAGCTAAAAAGTATATACGTATGCATCCTACTTGATATGAATGAACATCAGATTAAAAATGATTCCTGGGAACGCGACGGTGAACAAGTCTCCCAACGTCCTTCACCACCCTGAAACAAACGTCATAGGCATTTTGGATATATAGTGATAATCTAGTCGTTTTGCTGTAAGAGTAGAAGCAATTGCCACGTAGGCATGGTGCAGTAGTCAATAAGCGTATGAGGCTCTTTCCAAAAGAATGAACCAATCCTAAGGCTCAAAAGCTGCCTACCTGTGGCTGACGGCGCTAAACTAACACGGCTGAGATGAAAGCAGTAAATAAATCATCTCTCAATGACCCCCAGACACAAATTTGTAGTTGAAGGCAGTCCGATAAAATTAAAAAGAGTTGATCTTCGGATTAGGTTCTAACGATTGGAGAAAAGCACTCGAAAAAAGCGAGAAAAGTATAAGCATAGTGACCAACGAACTAGCTAGCTACGAGGTCGACATATCGACGCTAAGCGAAATATGATATGATGCACAAGCATAAGCGCAGTGTCAGGAAATTTGCACGAGACTGGCATTCGATTGTGGACAGACGCCGTAATACAATACGGTGGATATGATCCCGCCGTGTGTCGTCCACAGGCATCTGAACAGCCCGCAGGTATGGCCATCCAACCTCATTCTAACAACATCGCACAGTGACTAGATAATTCTTGATGGTGAATATGACAAAAAAATGGTTGCAGTGTCCAAATATGAGTAAAATCGTGAGACCACGTGAGAACAGACTGGTACAAATCAACAGGAGATGGCCACTGCAAACTTGTGAAATCCGTTTTCTTTGTTATCGACATATCTCAAAATTGCACGCATCCATGACATGAACGTAGTTACTAGATAAGACACAGAGAATGACAGACATGAGAGAGCGATGAGAAGAACGACCTTTCATGCACCAACCACTTAGCAGTAGTCAGATTGAACATAAACAATAACGAACGGAGTCTAAGGTCGTCAATCAAATGGGAGAAAACGGGAACCGCGGGACAGATCGATTCGCGGACCGCTGCTACTAATCAGTCGGGTGTCGCCGGGAAAACGGATTCAGTTGCACATAAGCCGGGATGAAAGACAAATGAGGTTAAAGCATCAGAAACCAAACTGGTTGAGCGGAAGTGATCATTCATCCTCATTATGCGTACAACACCCTTGAGGATGTGGCGGAATTAGAAAAAAGCGGCACCGCGAAGACCAACGACACGTTAGAAGAATAAAAGACCGTTTACAAACGAAACAAATCATTGTCGACAGCACACAAAGCTGATTGCTTTATTCACAAAGGTGCGTTTTGTACGAAACCTGGGGAAGCCCAGTCAAGTTGTGGTCATTCACACGTTTGCTACTCTGACAGAAGGACCCGTCAACTGTTCAATGCTGTTAACCATGCAGCGCTCTACATGTGACGGCATGCTTTCGAGTACCCTGTTTTTTTAAATTTTTGTTGCTTACATTTTGATGTCCCCGCTCGCCCTTTCTTCGGAAACTGTGGAAACTGCTCTTCAAAATAAACGATAATTCGGACGAGTAAATGCGAACCATACTACTGCAGATTAGCAAAGAAAGCGAAATGGTCGAGCGCATGGGATTACAAAACATGCAGGGGCTATGGAAAACAAAACGATGAGGGGACAGTTAGGAAGATATGGAAAAAAGGATGCATACAGTATACAACTTACCCATACAACTTCCATAGAAGGAATTTACGTCTGGTCAGTTTGAAAACAAAGAATAAACCCACATTAAGAAAATCTCAAGCTAAAGAAACGTTCATAATCAATATTACTGAGAACCTAAAGTAATTCATGAACGACGAACACAGGGGTTTAACATGGGTAAACTGTTGTCAATAACGGGGATTACAAAATTGCAACGAAACAAAAAGAATAATTCTGTTACGATCAAAATGAAAATGATATTGTCACCCAATACGTGTACGGAGTTGCAGACGGGTAAGACTTCGACTTCACTCCCACGATAAATCTCCTATAGTTCCTAGCGGCAAAAGTGGTTTTCCGACAAATTTGTCCCGAAAATGGCAGAGTAAAACTTCCTGCACACAGACTCGCAGCAAACTGGTCCGAACAAATCCACAGTTTGTGACGGAACAACCAAATAAACTAACTGGGAGAGGTCCACCAAAATCATCAATATAATAGCCTAACGGATACTGATTTTACTGAAGAGACCAATAAGAAATCACTGCTACCAAAACACATTGGAACAAACTGATTTATCCACAAAAACTTACAGAAAAAAGTCAACAATATGACAGTGCACGATGCATGTACCTGGAGACATTTTCCTACACCACTATAATGGTACAAAATAGCACATTACCATAGTTATAGTGAAAAATACTGACCCACAAACAGGCACGGAAATGCGATTGGATACATGTAAAGGGACCCAACATATCGGAAAATCACAGGAGCTCTGCTCGAATTCTAATTTTAAGGCAAAGACAGATGATGTACTGTCGTTGTTTTAGCTATAAACATACGTTAGTGGTATACAGCGCACGCACATCTTTCGAGTGTGGGTCATTACAAAATCATCTTAGGCATTAAACCAACTAAAAACAGTCGGTTCGGATGTAGTTATCGGATGTGAAACAGCGTCAGCCGCATCAGATGACCGTCGACTTGACAGTGTCATTGTAGCAAAACTCAAGCTGAATCACCGTAAACTTCCGATGTGTTGCACATAAGTGTGTTATTGTATTCGCTCATCTATCAGTTTAGTTTCATAATATACACACATCGGTATCTTCACTATGCCTGTTTAAAGTTGCAACGAAAGATTTTCGAAAGCAATGTGCAACACTTCTCAACTATTGTGCTTTTTTCGTTACGTTTCAAAAAAACGCCATACACATGAAGTACGTACCTGGCTTCATCTTTACCACGTTTGACGCGGAAGCTCGGAGAAGTGGTGATTACTGTTGGTAAACTCCTGGTGTTCGCATTTCTTGATAAAGTGCCCAGGAAACCCTTTGAACTGGTTTGTTTACGGGACGGATCTGCTTCTCCTGCGATCACCTTTGTCCGAGGTACAAGCACCATGGGGTTACAGGACAGCCTTTGCCACGCCTCACAACGCATAGAATCCGGGATTCCTTTACGACAACGCTCACGCAGTTTATGTCGATTGCGTGTGGCCCACAAATCCCACTTATTACACATTTCTCTCCATTTCATTTCTCTGGCGCGAACAACTTTTAAAGGCAGACGAGGCTCTCTGAAACGAAAAACAAGACAAATATTCGTAAAATCACCTCTCATCAAAAGGCGCCAGAAGACAGAGAAGATAAAGAAACCCCCTGATTTGTGCTGCAAACTGGGTGTGAAGGAAAACAATGGCGTGATGACGAACTGAATGGCAATGCAATACCATGAAAACAAAAACAGCTAACAAAAAAGAACGAGTAGCCGGAAGTAGAAAACATGCAACATGATGAGTTGAGATAAGGCTTTTCGATGCATGCGGTCTCCATATTTATGTTTTTGCTATGTAATTTTAAACTGATTCACAGAGAATTACATAAAATGCACACCATACGGATCTTCGACCTTTAGAAATCCCAACGCTTCTCTGTTTGAGCTTTTCATTGGACTCACTTTACATTAAATACATTGTCGGATACAATGCAGCCAACCGATGCTCACTGCGATTAATCAGAAAACTAGAGAGCGCTATTTCTCAAAGAATGCACATAATAATGCTGCCAAAGAAGTCACACCCAAAACTCACTATTTTAAGTAGTTCAGATCAGGGATGAAGAAGCGATTGACTGCTCCTCTATAGGGAGCTCATTAACAGTATCACCATAGACAGCAACACACCAGTGGTTCTCACTGATGCTTAACCGTTATATGCCCACGAAGAACGAAGCAAACTCGTGTTGAGTAGGGGGAAGTGGAAGAAGAGGGTAAGAGACCTAACTACCAAAAAATAAATGTATTCAAGCACCTAAAACCAAAGTACCTATATCTTGCGAACAAACAACCGACCTAAAAGTGAAAATGAGGCATCATCAGGAAGACAGCAACCTTACAGCATTCAATGTTCCGCGTCATTAAGTGCATGTACTTCTCAAACAACAACACTCACGTTACTGAGCCCAACTAGCCGCCGTCTCACCTAACGTCTCCAGCCCCCGACTGTGTAAGTCACGAAATCCCCAACCCGAGAAACGAACCCCATCTACAGTGACCAGTCCTTTGGCGAACGACTTTATCATGTTGTGACGGTTCACCAAATCAGAAGACATCAGACACACATACAAACCATGCAGAAGTGTATACGACTTGTGTGTGGAAACTGCTGCTGCTACTGGAATTCTGACCCATAAACACGCGCAGGCATGGCGTGAAAACGAGCGAGTTGGACGAGAAAGATCGTGCTTTATTGGACGACTTTTTGCTACAATCTGTCCACCTCGCACCGTACGCCAGTCGGCTGTAGCATCGACAAGTGTTCCGTGTGCAGACGATCAGCCGGCATTTTCAGTCAATGGCCTAGCCATCCAGGTCTGGGTTAAGGTTGAACAAAAGAACATGCTTAACAGTCATCACCAAATACCTGTTCCACAACCTTTTCGTTGCTTACTCGTTGGTATCACGCGATGCGAGCGATCGAACGTAGACATTGGTGGTTAACTACTTGAAAACAGCTTACGTCTACTTTGAGTGGCCAAGCATAAGGGCCGTGAAGTATTGCAGCCGTCACCGTCGCCAAATTTACGCGACGCTTGAGCCTCAAAAAGATGCCTTTCTATCGTCAGAGGCGTCGTAGATCAGCGAATACTGCCCTACAGCTTTAGAGATACGCGTCTATATTTCATCCGCCACACATCCATCGCCGTGGACGGAGCTACCCAAGAACACAAACGGGTCAACAACCTTCATAATGTTATTATATAAGACATCAAATTTATGTAATCACAGCAGTCTTGTAGAAGCGTTTCACACTGCGAGGCAGCAAAGTGCATTCCGAAATGTTCAGGGGAGCGCCAAATAGTTTATAGCATTGTCTGTGCTGTTTGCAAATTGATAAACAACAGAACCTTATCGTCAGCATAATCAAGACCAGTCTTCTACCAAGTAGGAGGTTAACGCCGGCATCTTGTGAGTGTCGAAGACACCGCTCCATCATTTCGTCTATGACAAAGTTAAGCAAAAATGGTGAGACTTGACGGATCTGACCACCACCACTCTTGGAACTGAAACCGTCACAGTTCACCTGAGCAGTGAATACAACGCCAACAATATGTTCACACACTTGGTTGGTACAGACCTGCGTCTAAGCAACGCTAAAATTATAAATTGACCCACTGAATCAAACACACCCTTAAAGTCGAGAACTGTGGCAAATGTTGGTCAGTGGTACATATGACGCTGCTCCACAGTTTGGCAGAGAACAACAATGTAATCAATACATCCTCGTCCAGAACGAAACCCTGCCTCTTCTTAATGCCTGCCTGCCGACCTGAAGTGAGTAGACGAACTATAATGGATACCAGAACACTGATGACTTGGGTCAAGCCAATTCCCCTATGGTTTTCACAAGAGCCCCAGATTCCTTTCTTGGACATGGGATATTATTGACAGAACCCGGCAAAAACGGGCGTTCTCTGTTATCAACACACGTTGAAACAACTGATTCAAGGCCTCTGTTAACGCCTACCCTCCCACCTTTGAAAAGTACGAGAACGAAATCATCCGGGTCAACGGCCCTATTACGTCCGAGAGCCGAAATACAATTGTCAGCCCCAGTTTTATTGAGTGGTCCTAAATCTACAGGTCAGGGCGTTACATTGCGAAAATGGGGCGGTAACACAGTTGAAGGAGGAAGCCACCTAGAGTGACTTTCAAAGTGTTCCGCCCAGCGCTTCAACCTCCTAGACACAGTACAGACCAGTGTGCCATCTACCCTGCTGGTAGTTTCACTAACAATCGGACGCCCCAAACCACTAGTGCGGATAAGCTTGAAGAGTTTTCTAGTATTTTCTGGAGCAGAGTGGTTTCCATTTCTTTAACTTTTTCCGTTCGGTGATCAGTGATTAGGCCATGTTGCAGCTTTCTACAGACACTCTTACTTGTTACATGAACCGCCGCCTGACATCCAACAATATCGATTTCTCCAAAGCCCAGTGCTTGCTTAACCCATGAAAAACCCTTCTGCATGTTATAGTACCTAGTTCATGAATAGTCTGACAGATCTCGATCTAGCAGGTATTAGGATCTTCGGGGTTAAAACTACTAAGCTTGGATTCTAGACCAGTTTGATGTCTTTGCTTGACCAACGGCATAGCCAGTTTTTTAACAATCAGCCGTTGCTGTCGGTAGGGTCGTTCCCTAACAAGAGTAAGAATAAAATGACAACGTACTAACGCATGATCTGTATGTGCCCCAATACGAAAGATAGTCCAAAATGGAGCCCAGCCATCTATGACTAACAGCTATGTGGTCTACCTGAGACTACGCCCGAGTCAGAGAAGGCACCAACTATATCAATGACGTGCGCGATGTCTAAAACGAGTGCTGGTTAAAAATAGCATGATCAGTGTGCATATGCCACAGTCGATCGTCATTATCTGAACGATGTGTTTCTATACAAACCAAACTTGCCACCATAGAGAGACTTGACCTCATCAAGGCGGCTGATCTGGGCGTTCATATCGTCGGCCAGAATGACTATATCAGAACCATGTGCCGACTGACGGAGAGCGGTCAGATTCAAGTAACAGGCGTCCTTGACATCGATGTCACTACAGCCAGCTGATGCGTAACCAGACTCAATGAATACATTTCTGGCGACTTGGCGATTAGCGCTCGCCTCAACAGGACCGGCCGAGTAGACGGCACCATGTTCACTGTCGGCGGAGATCTACCAAAGCAGCTGCGATTGCGGTAGTGAGGACCATTCTTACTCTAGTCTGAATGGTAGCCGCAGTCTTAAAGTCACCCGAAATAGACAACCAGCATCGGGTAGACGGTTCGGTTGCTATTAGTTCCTTACGTTGACTACTATCATGGATGCTAGTCTCCAAAATGTAACAAACGTCAATATTCAACGAGTCTAACGTCCATGCAAAAGCAGCCTGATGGCCTATCTGTTTTAAGGTGCGAACGTTAAAAACGCCTATAATAATACAGATTACAAGCCCAAGCAGAAGACGAGGTGGCCTGGGGCTAGGTGGTAAGAGATGAGACTTAGAGGGACGATGTTACTAGGATTACCCATATCTGCTGTAGGACCTGTGGAGTAATTTTTGAAATGGGGAGCGGGAGGAGCTTAAGGGCTACACTTGACAGGACAGTGGTAGATGGGTTAGCAGGAGCATAGTTTCGCATATCCGCTCTGCTGTATGTATAAAACAAGGCGACCGGGTTTGTGCTTCGAGACGGCCGGAGCAATATGGGATTAACAGTGTTTTGAATATTCATGGTTGTATGTGGAGTGAGGTATTGCCACGACTCTGTCTTGGACAGGAGAACGATATGGGTTCTTAACCAGAGCTTCTGATTCAAGTCTGGCAGCAATGCGGCGATTGGATGGCAGTGCATGAAAACTAGTACTTTCTCGGGAAAAAAGATGTCAACTTTCTCTCAATTCGTAACGTGAAACACTAGGAGGTTGTCGATCATCAGACCTCTAACCACTAGAATTCCATACACAACTGATTGTTGGCGTGATTATGTCCAGCTTAGCCCAATAGATCACCGACATGCACAACTCATAAACACCGCGTCGAGGCTCTGTCTCGTTTTGACAGAGTGCGACATACAACTCTATAAGCGTAACTACTTTTGTCTAATTACTTCCTTGAGCCTGCCTATTATGGTTGTATCCGGTAGGATCGGAGACCTAGTCACTGACTGGAGTAAACCTCCTAATGAGGTTATGTTCTTATCAACTGACGAAATTAGGAAAAAAGTACGCGAACGCCGAGGTAGCCTCTTTCTCAGTCTGACTGCTTATCGAACAACCAATCCCCGTTCACCTCCCATCCTAGTCCCCTTAAACAACACAATGCTTGAAGGCGGAAGGTAGTTAACTGGGAGGGTTTGCAAACCATAGCGAAGCTGTGAACCTGTTTTCCCAATAATGGGTCTAAATACGATCATCACTCTCGTCTAATTCTGTCTTACGGGAGAAAACTTGCCCTGAAGATACAGCATACGTAATTCAAAGGATCCCACGTAGTCAACAACCTTAACAAAATTTTATGAAGTGGCAGAAGTCCTAGAAAGCTGAACCAAACCTCCTACAGGGATCAAAATGACAACCGAGGTTTAAATGGAAAATGGTAAAAGGTCCCAAGTAGCTTGTTTAAAAAAGCAGAAATGAAATTAAACAAACCGGGCGCAAAAAATAGTTCGGTACACTAAGTTAAAGCACGGTACGCAAACAGTACTGTACATCTTGATAGGTGTGAAACAAACAGACTAGAAACACTCGTTTTTTCAATGAATCGGTAAAAAAAAGTGCTATTCCCCCTGCGATTAAGTATACACCTAAGTGTCAAAGACAAGTTAGTGATGAATGTTGTTCACAAACTACGTTAATCACAACAGGTCATTGTTTAAGAGGTTGAGTGGGATCACATGGCCGTAGTAAAATGCACGAGATCACTATCATCGTGAACGGCAATACATCAGTGGTACTCAATGATGCACGAGGTAAACAAAGTCAATGAGCTTAAAATGAGTACGTACAAACTGAAACAGTTTAATGACATCTGACTTGTTTAAGTTATGCATTGTATTCCAATACGTTCAGTAATAGTCCAGTACTGTGAGGACGTATTTTCTCCGAGGTGTTTTTCGAAAAATAGGTATATCCTAATACATACGGGAAACTTCCTAGTATTAACTACTCTCTTGAGAATCGCTGCAATAATTGCAAAGTGTGAAGTGGAAACTTCTCTCTAACGGTGTCCAAAAAATATCCACGGTCTCTGGGAAAACAAATCGAGAGCGTTCGTTAAAACTTGCTATCTCTACGCGTTTCTTCTCAAATAACTTTTTCTCTGCTACTGAGCACGGCTTCCTTCCCGATAGATCATACGCAAATGATATGTTCATCTTCATGGATAGTCTGACAGGTCAAAGGCAATGGCTACAATTCCGTTGCTATCTAATTTGATTTTGTCAAACCCTTCGACCGTATCCCAAACGGCCATCTTGTACATAAGCTGGCAGCTTATGACATCCGAGGAGATATTCTGCGTTGGATCACATCCTCCCCGGTAACAAAACTAGGGTAAAAACCTAATTGGATCTTTCTTTTCCTTCCCCGATCACCACTGGGTTTCCTCGAGGATCCATTGTTATTTCTGATATAGATCAATGACCCCCGACCTTATTTTCAACAACGCTCACCTTTATGGTGAAGAATTAAAAATCCAGAATGCTTGTGATCCAAGTGAATTACAGACTGATGTTAATAGTATTAAGCGCTGATCAGATGACTGGTGTATCTATAGACGACAGAGAATGCGTGCGTAAGCCACTCAGAGGATACCTCGGGAACGTATTTGTGATAAATAACGCACAGAGTGCAATAGATATTGCAAAAGTTGACTTTAAAGAAGACCTAGGGATTTGGCTGTCGTCTAACTTACTATACTCTTATCATCACCAGGTGCCCGCCAAAAAGGACATTGGAACTCGGGATGATGAAAAGAGTCCTCCCCTACATAGACAGACATGCTTTTCAAACGCATTACGCGATCGACATGAGACCACTGCTTGCGCACGTTAGCAAATTCGTGTGTACCAGCCCAAATACAATGATAAGTAATCGCAACACCAATTCCATACTGCATTGGCTGTCTCGCAGTATGAACCGGGTCGCCCTATCTGCTGCATACAACAGGGTGGATAGGCGAAAACATGCTACTACTGACCCCTTCATCATTGTCCTATCAAATTTAGCTCTCATGCCCCTCCCGACCTCCATTTCAGATAATTACTCTACAGGTCCCACAACAGATGTAGCTAACCATGATAACAATGGGCCGGTAAGTTCCGTCTCTTGCCATTTGGCTTCAGGCCTCCCTCACCCCTTGCTTAGACCTAGAATGCGAATTAATATAGGTGCTTTCAACGTTCGCACTCTAAAACAGATAGATCAACAGGCCGTTCTCGCACGAACGTTAGACTCATTACATGTCGATATCTGCTGTATCTCGAAGACTAGAATCCAGGAAAGTAGTTAACGTATGGAACTAACGGCACCCGCACTGTCCATCCCATACTGGTTATACACTTAGTGTGGCTACACAGCCACCGTTATAGGTCAGGCTGGGGTAGGTACAGTCCTCAGCACGACGGCTGCAGCCGCACAAGTAGATTGGATTCCTGTTAACAGTAGACTGTGGCGTTCGCTTGGCAGGTTCTGTTAAAGCCAGTTCTAGACTCAAGACTTTCAGAAATTTATTCATTGTGTCTGCTTACGCTCCAACTGACTCATCATCATCATCATAACAGCCATGAGCCTGACCAAAAGGTACTGTGGCTCGGGCCGCCGTTCACCTCAACAGTGATGTAGAAGAAGAAAACGCTACTGAGGAGGCTGAAAATTAATGAGAGAAGACTACAAGGAAGAGTTAGAAATGGTATGGATACAGGTAAGGCCAATTGACTGCGACACAACGCCATCTCGGATAGCGTCTCTAACCAGCGGTTTGAGTGATCACGAGGACCCCA
>JTDE01001643.1:6004-17048 GCA_014338405.1 Paragonimus skrjabini miyazakii | reverse complement strand
TCAGACTTGCGTGAGTGACTATATATGAACGTGCAGTACTCAAGTTGGGGTCGTACGCACAGCTTATAAAGGTGTAGTCGAGCTGCAGGCAGGTAGAATGAGTGCTCAATGTATCCAATCGTTCGTCTAGTTTTAGCTATTAAGAAAGATATATGTTCAGGGAAATTGAATGAGTTTGATTAACGTAAACCCAGATCACGGACTGAGTTGGCAGTTGGAATACCATGGCCGTCCAGCTTTATAAAGTCTTCTGGTATATGACGACCGTGTGCGACGATGGTGGATTTATTGGCTAAGAATTTCATCAGCCAAGTTTGACACCGAGACTCTAATGGCATGACGCCTTCCCGTATATTTCCTAAAGAAGAATCGAGATCGCCAGGAGAAAAAGTGTAGACAAGTCTGATGTCATCAACGAATAGGGACAGTTTGAGATGTTTGATAACTTTACATATATCATTTATATACATAACAAAAGAGTAACGGTCCTAGGACATTTCCTTGAATCACTCCACTGGTGAATGATCTGGGGTTTGAACTGTTATCTCCTATTTTCACTGTTTGTGTACGGTCTGCATTGTATGAAGCAAACCAGTTGCACAATGGGTCAGGTATACCGAAAGAGCAAAAGCCTTTTGTATGTCCAAAAGTATAATAATAATTGCATTCCTTGAATCAGCAGATTTTGTAACATGATTAAAGAATTTAAGCTGGCGCGTCATGCACGAACGTTTGCTGATGAACCCATGTTGGGATCTGTTTATAAGATTTTGTGATAATGAGAATTCAACCATGCGACATTTTATTATCCTGTCCAACACTCCAGAACAAATTGAAGGATGGTTAATGGGACGACAATTGCTGATGTCTTGACGCCAGCCACCTTTGTAACGGGGCTGAATTATAGAATGTTTCATTGGAGAAGGAAGGAGCCCAGTGTTAGAGGAAGTGCATAAATATTAAGCAAAAGGAGAGGAATGTCATCCCGTCCGTGTTTTAGAGCCTCAGGGTGTATACCCGCTGGACCAGAAAGATAATAGGGTTTAATAGTAGCTAACTGAGAGCGTATTTTTACTGCATCGACAATAACGTGGCTTAGGAACGTGTTTGTTTTTTGAGAGAGAGGTGGAGGCAACATATTTTCTTCAATGTTGAAGGGAGCAGCGTAATATAAATTGAAGGCCTCACAGGTTATCACAGGATCATCTACGGTGGTTTTGTTCTAAAGTGTAACCATTGAGATAATAGGGTCTCTTGCACAGTTTCTGCGTTTCAATATCTCCTTCAGCTCACAGCTCTTCTCTTTGCTGTTTAGCGCACGTTTTTCCTCATTTATGAGATAATAGGGTCTCTTGTACAGTTTATGCGTTTCAATAACTGCATCAACTCAAAACTCTTCTCTTTGCTGCTCAGTGCAGGTTTTTCCTCATTTAAGCGGAGCATTCTAGTTCTATTCTCTATAGCATCCAACAGTTTATGAATTTGAATAATAAAGGAGAAATCATGTTTTCCGGCGTCGTGAGTTCAGGCTTTTGAGCTTATATTGCCCTTTCGGAGTGAGGGTCCTACCTTTACCACACACACTACGGCATTTTAATCTTTCCGGAGCTAAGATATTCATACAAAACCTGAAGTGCTCATAAAATACTTAGGTTGCAATACTAGGGTCAGAGGTCAGAAAGAATGTGTTCCACAACAAAGACCTCAACAGAGTGGCGAACATCTTCCAGTCGATTAACTTTATTTGGCGATAACATATTATGTTCGACTTTTTCACAGCTTTTAGGTCAAACATGAAGTTGACCACGTTGTGATCACTTTCTGGAAACCGTTCTAGGACGGATAGTTTAACAGAAGAGATACCTGTTGTAAAAATGTTATCTAAAGTGTGGTTTAGTCTGGTTGGTGCTAAAACGTGTTGGCGCCAACCATTTACTTGGACACACGTGAGAAACTCTGCTTGATTTGCGGAGGCTGTGAAAGAGGTCCAAGAAATATTGGGCATATTGTAATCTCCAACAATTATTTTGTACTGTGTGGGCGATGTTTATACATAATTCAGCCAGTTAATAAGGCTGGTCATGTCGTCGTGAGTGGTGTTAGGTGGTCTGTAGACGCATCCTAAGAGTTGTTCACAGGATTTGGCGGACACTGATAGCCACAATGATTCACCATTTCTATCAAGACACAGCTCATCGAGTATGGTTGCAGAATACTGCTCCCTTAAGTAAGTTATACATCCACCGCCACGTTCTTTACTGCGATTTTTACGGAACATATGATAACCTATAACATTTAGTTGTGTGTTTGAAGTCTCAAGGGTACACCAGGCTTCAGCGATCAGAATAATGCAAGGACTATATAAGAAGACGAAAGATCTAAAAATATGCATCTCGTTGACAAAGGAGCGTGCATTCAAAAGCAATAAACTTCATTTTCCTTATTCGACGTTATTTTTAAACCTTTAAAAATGTCAAAAACAGAAGGGTCATTGTGATTCAGAGACCCTGGTGACGTCACTTGATCAGATGCGGTTATGGAGAGCGCATGGATGATTAATGGAATGTCGCCAGCGTCTGAGTCCATGACATAAAATTTTGGAAAGTGTCACTAAGGTGTGGTGGGGCAGTGGGGATATGGAAGTGGACTAGGCATGGGAGGTTTGAACGGTGTGTGACGCAATAAAAAAGGATAAGGTTGAAATGGGGTAGTCATATCTACAAGCACTGTCAGCGAAGGGACCACGGGTTGCATTTAGGTGAGCATTAATACTATGGGGGCTGTTCATATTAAAAGGGGCGTTGAGCATGGGATAATCAACTCTGATGGAAATAGTGGGGTTCTGGTTAAGTCTTGCTTTAAAATGTGTGTCACCTGAGGGATTGCTATTGTTAGGAAAAGGCCGAAGATTAGGGGTTGGTGATAGATACATCCTTTTTTCTCTGGGTGGGGGTATGGGTTTACATGCTTGTTTTTTCCCTTGTAATGCGGAGGAGGTAAGCACGAGCTACTCGTAGGATATTGAATTGAGGAGGATTTATTAAACTGGTGCTCCACTGGTGGCCGGTTGTTGGGTTCCTTTGAGATAAGTTTAAAGTTGGAATGCCGGCGTGTCTGACTAGTAGATGGTCTGAGACTTACTTTGTCTGATCTAGCTACCGCGTAGACAGGTTGAGATCTAGACGTCCCATTTAGTTAAATATAGGCACATTTATTTACCTGCTATTGTTTGGAAGTCGACTCGTCGACTGGGACCGCCATTTCGTAAGTCAGGTTGTTGGAATTGTCAAGATCTACTGTTAACTCAACCAAGTCGGCGACTATGTTGTCCTCTGTTGTGTCGTTGGTGTTTTCAAGAGGAACACTGGCATGCTCAGGTGTGATACAGCAGGACAAGGCTACACACTCAGCTGGACCCGATTCATTACCTTTGGACATCGTCACACCTTGTTTGAATGCCTCCTGGGCCACACGCTTGGAGATGACAGTGTTACGCAATAAGCGATTCTGACATTCCCTGTCAAGTGGCGTTCTGTCCTGCATAATTCTTATCAGTTTAACGGAGGTTTCGGACTTGATAAGGTCTTGACATTGGATGAATTGTCTCGCAATTGTTTCGCTTTGGAAATTGAACAAAAGCGGGCAGCAGATCTTTTGAGTCTTCTTACGGAGACGAATGCGGGTATACGATGTCGGATCTATATTAGTAATCCTCGTGAGTAACTTCTTAAGGCCATGGAGGTGAAGCTTATCTGGTACATTGAATGCGATGGCATTATATGTGTAACGCATCCGTTTTGTGATTTCTGTTGTCAGCGTGTTGAGAAACATGCTTGCGCTCTCCATGTTATCCATCTTGAGACTTTCCGGCACTTTGAAGATGTAAGGTAGGGAGATAAGATTCTCTTTTAGAGAATCGCATACAGCATAGCTTGTTTTTAGTTGGGCAAGCTCAGCTTCCAGTTTAGACACCTTACCAAGTAACTCCGCCAGTGCATTGTCTAGGGGGATAGAACAGTTCTTAGTTAAGGGGTACTGGAGGGAACCACCAGCTTATCTTCACCCCGTTTAAAGGCAACATCTTTGGAAGGACCTTTGTGAATTTTGGGCTTAGAACATTTGCCATTAGGTGGTAAATATCTACTTTAGAGCTAGACCAAGTGATTTTGACACCAGTCGATTTTGTTTGACGACCGGTTTTGGACATCATAATTTGATGTATACGGATATTTTTCAGACAGACGGGGACGTAGATAAAATGTAGGCAGACTGTAGGTAAAAAAGTTGCCAAAAATAACAATTATATGAGAAACTGCGAATTAAAAATCCACGCAGTAATTAATCGCCCTTTTCTAATCGCGCGCTGCAAACAAACATTTGTTGTCATATAAAGCGAAAAATAAATCGACTAACGGCTTTCTCTAATGTATGATTACTGCCGAATGTTGATGTCGATTTGCTGTATACAACCGATATATAGATTGAAAAAAACGGTCAACAACACAGAGAGATTGCCAGGTGGTCTATTAAGAAGGTAATAAACACGAATGGAAAGACGTTATTTTCATGGGATCATTTGGGGCAAAACGGTTGAGTATTTCTTGTTTTTCCAAACAGTTTTATCCTGCATAGCGATCGATAACCACACGCAGCTGGTTAGCGTCACCAGGATGATTGTGTTTTTACAAACCGGCGTATGTATACTGACACCCATATGTGTTGACCATGGATAGGTATTCTTGTTCACGGTAATTTCTAAACAGAACCCTGTACAATATCTGTCCATCTCTGATGGTGAAACGGACAGGTTTGATCAATTGGAGGGGTACGTGACGTAACAACATGCGGTACAGAGGGTATCCCCTCAGATGTTATTGGGTCCATTTTCAACAGCTTAATCAACCCATTGTTACAGGAATTAGACCCGACACAGTGTCCAAAATGCCGGTATTTCTTCGTCTTCTCTTTAAGGGTGATGATGTGTGCCAACTTATTAACCGTCGTCTGGTTAGTTCTATCGCGAGAAAATACATTACAGCGGTCCCAGTGATTCTGTTCAGAACACTCCGGATTCCAACGCCCTGTGTGAACCAACCGCTGCCCGAGTCAGTCAAATCTAACGTTATCTATGAATATTGATGTAGATGCGGAGCATCCTACATAGACAGGACTGAGCGCCAGTTGAGAGCCAGGGTCATGGAGCACATCCCGAAGTGGGTCAAGAAGCAGGTCACGCAAGCACATGACGTCACGGTAGCGCATAGAACCAGAGAACCTGCGTCATCCATTACACATCATATTCCAATGACACAACACCAGTGCGATCCCACAACGGCATTTCGCGTTATCTACTCAATGTCACACGGGCAAAAACTGGGCTATACTGAAGCTATCGCAATCCGAAAGCTCAAACCCGTGTTGTGTGTTCAGAAACAACTGTTTGTGTGGTTGTCACTACCTTGGTAATGACAATGATTGTGCACTCCGACAATTGACTTTCTCTGGTATCTTGTTCGTTTCCTCACTGATATATAAATGGTCTGTAGTATGCACTCGTAAAGATGCAGCGAAAGTTGTCCGGATACAAGTCATGCAGTACCAGCCTACTGTCTTCCTTATTCAAATTCCTGACGGGAATAGAATGTTTCAAGTTTTTACGCAGGTGAATTTTTTGCCATAAACTAGATTACACATGAGGGTAAGTTTCAGCCTGGGTCACCGTAGCCAGAAGATTGCGTGCGATCGTCTGGCAGCGTTCTCTGTAACTGAGAAAAGATGGATAGCCCAGTAAACTGTTCGTGAATGTAAGTTGGAGATTTTTCAGAGCTAGCCCATCAGACTTGCGCAGGTAACCACAGACTATGCAGCACTCGGATTGGTGTCGTATACATAGCTTATGAAGGTGTAGCCGAGCTACGGGGAAGAAGAACGAGTGCTTAATGTACCCTGTCGTTCGTCTAGTTTTGGTTACTAGGAAAGATATGTTCTGTAAAAGTAAATGAAATTGAGTAACATATACCAAGGTCCCACACTGAGAAGGCAGATGGTATGCCATGACCGCCCAGCATAATGAAGTCCTTTGAAATACCACAGCCATGTGCAACGATGTTAGTTCACTGGCTGAAAATTTCATTGGCCAAGTTTGGAGCCAAATCTCTAATTATACGAAGTCTTTCCGTACATGTTTTTAGCAAGAACTAATATTCGCTGGGAGGAACAGTGTAAACAAGTTGAATTTCATCATCGAATAACAATAGTTTATCATGTTTGATAACTTTACGTCCATCGGTCATATACATGAGAAGGAGTAGCGGTCCAAGGACACTTCCTTGAATCACCCCACTGGTAATCGGTCTGGGCGTTGAGCTGTTGTCTCTTTTTTCACTATTTGTGTGCGGCCTTCAAGGTATGACGCAAGTCGGCTGAGCAATGGATAACGTATAGCAAAGTATGCTGTTTTTATTTTTGAAAAGACGCTTGTGAGGCACCTGATCAAAACCCTTTTTATAACTAACGGTATACTAGTAATCGAACCTTCTGAATCAATGGAGTTTGTAACATGTTTAAGAGACTCTAGTGGGCGCGTCGTGCGTGAACGTTTGCTGAGAAACCCATGCTGGAAGTGGTTCATAAGATTTTGTGATGATAAGAATTCAACCATGAGACATTTTCATTATCCTTTCCGACACCTTAGAACAAGTTGAGGTATGGTCAACGGGGCGATACTTGCTAAAATCTTGTCGCAACTGACACTTATAGCGGGGCTCAAACATGGCATTCTTCCATTGGGTGGAAGCAGCTTGGTTTTAAAAAGGTATATAAATATTAACCAAATGTTGACGGAAGTCTTTTCCCTTGTGGTTTAGAGCAATAGGGTGGATATCGTCAGCTGAGCTGACTGAGCACGTATGCCCATTGCATCAACACGAACATGCCTTAGGAACATACCTACTTGTAGTTACAGGGAGAGGTGAAGACAAAATAGTTTCTTCAGTATTGAAAGAAGTGGCAAAATAGAAATTGGATACCTCACAGACTGTAACAGAATCATCCACGAGAGTTTTGTCTGGTAGGGTTACTACTGAGATAAGAGGGTCCCTCTTATAGCTCTTGCGTTTCAACAACTGCATCGACTCCGAGCTTTTTTCTTTGCTGTTAAGCGCACGCTTTTTCCCACTTAGCTGGAGCGTTTTAGTTATATGCCTCATAGCATTAAGTAATTTATGCCTCTGCCTAAGACAGAAGTCGCCTGATTTTTATGTCGTTGTTTAAGACTTTTGAGCTTATCTTGTTCCGTTGGAGTGAGAGTTCTTTCTTTACCACACACAGTACGGCGTTTGAATCTTTGCTGGGCTAGGCTACGCATGCTGAACCTAAAGTGTTTACGAAATACCTTGGTTTCAGCACTGAGAGAAGAGGTGAGCAAAAATGTTTTCATTTCTATTTCCTTAGATTTCGCTGTGAGGATGTCAGGGTGAACTTTGTCAAAAATATACCACCACCGGCTTCACCGTTCTTGACACTTGCATACGTCTAGTCCATTCATCCAACCCGACTACCTTTTTTATCAATATGTTCAGTAGTGTCAGCCAGCCCGAACAGGTTTACCAAGTGATACTTAGTGGCATTCATTCTGCCCCTACTATCCCCAAAGTAAGCTTCGGGGATACCGCTGACGAAGAGATTCCTTGTCCGTCCGACAACTACCTCCAGATATCTCCCTACTTTCTACATTCTACCCGTCGGGTTGTTGGAAGGTGGTCCGACGCTTCATTATCTTTCTCTAATAAATTACATCAGTCGTCTTTACACCCCGTTCAACTATTGCTACTATGCTCTTTGCTGTTGTTTAATCGGAGTCCTGTAAAGTTCTAAACGCCAAAATTAAACACTTTACATACATAGTTTCTCTTGAGTAGCAAAATTCCTGTCATTCTTCGATCCGCGAACATTCATTTGGTTCCGACCTAATCAGTGGCTCAATTCTTTTTTTATCGTCCTCTTACTGACCGGTGCTCAATTGTCCACTTCGTCGCGCAGGCGAAATTTTTGTTCCCTTTGGAGGAATTTTTTCACATCCGTGATGTTCTCGTGCACCTGTTCAGTTAGTACCGTATTAACTCCCTTTTACAGCTTCGAATATTAATTAGCTTTTTACCTGGAAACTTGTGAAGGGCGTTACTTACTCTCCAGATTACAACTCACTCATTGTGAAAATAGATCGCCGGCAAACGTTTCAATCCTGGGTGTTGAGTCAATGGGAAGGTTAGTCATATTACAAGTTTCAAGATTAGTTGACCAATGGATATAAGGTTTGAAGCATTGAAATATATTGCTTTCCACGAATTCGTCAAAAAATATAACGTGCCGATGGAATGGTCGACTACTATTGTGGTTTTAAACCTCACTGTTCACGCATTTTGCCCCAAATTACTAATCTCTGATGCGGATCAAGGAACGGAAAGTTGTCAACAATTCTTAAGCCCTGGAACCCCGGTGACCGTGACTTTGTGGTCTAGTGGATAAGTGCTTGAACTATGATGTTCCATTTATTCACGTGTCGTGGGTGCGATTCTCCAGCGTGCGTAGTGCTGATGAGAACAAGCTAGATTGAAACAGCTGTGCATCACTTCATCGACGGTTACTGGGACGAACCATTAGCCAAAACAATTTCTCAACCCTCCTAGGGCTGTGGCGGATGCTTGCTGGTTTGAAGGCTAACCACAAAACAGTTGATCGATTTCAGTCTATGAGCGAGCGGTTGCGCAACGCATAATGAAACAGAAAACATTACTTGTGGTGTTTTAATCGTGACTGTTGCTGACTTATTGAGGTGATATTCAGTCTATTGACGAAACGTTTTATCTCTCTCTCATTTACCGGCGTTCAAGGTAGAACTGATACGCGTGCTTGGCGAAGTTTATGTAAAAAAATTTCAGGTCACTTGGGAATGTACAGTGCGTTCTAGTACAGCGGTTACAGGAGATCAGCGGAAAGATGTGTGAAAGGACGAAAACACCACACGTCCATTGGAAGGTCGTGCTTTCACCGTTCTGAGCGACAACAGACGCGTGTTCCACATGCTCAACTTCGCACAGGACAAGCACAACCTGGTTGAGGCCGTCATCCTATCTTCAACAGACAATTTACGGCGAACCCCTGTCTAATTTCATGACTTGCCAGTGTAATCTTAAAACCTGCTTTCAGACTACGGATTGTTGTTGTTCCAATTTCATCTGACATAAAACCTGGAGGAACTAGCACAAGCATATCCAAACGGCAAACAGCTATCTCATCCTGAAATATTTTTATCCCTCCGGTTGTCTAGGTACCTCCTTCCTCATTCAAATTCCACAGTTGTGTGCGACATATCTACAGCGCGTTCTTGACCATCTGTTCCATTGATTTATGGTTGACCCCTGTTCAACTTTTTCATTCTTTCTTACATCCAAGAGTATCCACCCTCCTCAAACTCATTTTCAATTGTCACATGTTGCTTAGTATAAGCCAGAATATACACACTCGAGCTAACTCCTGTCCGCTTTGGTAGCGTAGGTAAATCTATCGCCAAGTTGGCTTCTCACCTGGCCATTTCCCGGAGCAAATCATTCTGTGAATCCATTTAAAAATTGTTGGTCCATTGTCACTTCCCGGGAGAAAGAATGCCCAAACAGATCGGTTTACTCGTTGACCGATGGCAACTGCTATTTCATATGCTACCGGTGAGGCCATCGCCAGGGCCTTTTCCTTCCATTGTGTAAATACGTCCGCTGTAATCACTGTGGTTACCGAAGATGTGGAACGGTAATTACAGTGATACCTCCTCCATGATTTAACACTCTTGCCTAGCTGTGAACATATCGAAGCGACTGTTTATCTGTTTTCTTCCAGTGGTCTTGTGGAGCGTTTACAGTGGCATCTAAATGCCTCATTACTTGCCCAGTCCCCAAAACATAAATGTACGCGATGCCTATCACTTACTCTGTTGAGTGTCAGGCCGGAACAAAAGGTGAATCTTGGGATCATTCCAGCAGAACTAGCATGTAGACTAACTCTGCGATTACCTAGTGAATCTTCCCACGAGCCACCTCATCCCTCTGACCCAGTGAACTAAGTTCAAGACCTCCAAAAACTGGTGAAGATGTTCCATGCAATTCCCATAAGGAAACATGCATGACTCAGTCGTACTCCGCATGATATACCTACATGTACACACGTACTTATTCGATGTGACGTAATTAGCCTATCAATGCTACCTGTCTGCTTGGAACCAGTCAGAGTTGTATCACGCCAGAATAAGTATTTTATCATTGGTCAGATTGAGGATTGTGATATCATCAGTATTGACCGTCTGACAGTGGCCTATATGGACGTCAATTTTATACCCTCACCAGACAACGATAGTTCTTCCGCTCGTTACTCCCCACTCGGGCCCGCAACCCCAGCAAGTAAACCACTAAGCACCTGACCGCTGCTCACAGAAGTCAACTTTTCCTCCACCATATCCAGCCACTCGCACAGATAAACACACGGTTGCCTGTTCGTTTCCATCAAATTGCTTCAATATTGCATACTTTGCCTTTTGTCATAGAATAAACTCTTCCTTCAGTTGCTCTGGGTGGAGGATAAAGTTGTGATTTGGTGGGTTTGTACTTCATTTTGCTAATCCCGCGTAACTACTGCATCTGGCTGCACTGCACATTTTTGGCTGACTTGATGAAATTAGAAGCAACACACTTTCTAAGTAAATCCGACTACGCCCACGTGCTTGTCCACCCTATGGTGCCAGTGGTAGGCAGCTGGTTTAAACTTTACACTGTTGGATTTTACTTGAGCTACACCATCCGGCATCAACTAAGACCGCAACACTCCGAATACTCCCCAATAACATTAGACAACTCACACGCACTTTTCATCCTCGCTAATTCCATTTATCAGCATCGTTGATTATTTTGAATCAACACTTATTACAGTTCATTTTCCAACTACACGAGCCATACTGAGCATGGCACTGAAGTGATAGCCAGTTTTTGTGAGGATTGGA
>JTDE01001642.1:99101-111643 GCA_014338405.1 Paragonimus skrjabini miyazakii | reverse complement strand
CGCAGGATAAACCGGGGCGCCATATCCACCCCCCTGTATGTAGCAGATAGGGCGACCCGGTTTATACTGCGAGACGGCCGATGCAGTATGGAATTACTGGTGTTGTGACTATTCATGGTTGTGTGTGAGCTGAGATACTGCCAGGGCGCCCGGACCTAGACAGGAGAACGATTAGGGTTCTCAACCAAAGCCTTTGGCTCAAAAGCCTATACCGCAAGGGAGCGGGTGGGTGGCAGTGTACCAGAACTGGCACGTTTTCCGAAAGAAAATGCCAACCTTCTTCCAACCCCCAACCTGGAGGACCAGGAGACTGGTTTGTCAGACCTCTACCTGTTGGCTTGCTTGGCATGAGTGACTCTATCGGTGTGGTGGCCACACTGTCCAGTTTAGCCCAATAGGTCATCGAGATGCGCAAGCCGTCACGCCGCGTCAAGGTCCAGTCTCGTTGCGACTGTAATGACGTCAGGGATTCCTTTTATTCGGATCTGGCGACTATCATTCGGCTGACACATGATTGTGGTATAGTAATTCTGGCCGGAGATATGAACGCCCAGGTCGCCCGCCTTGATGGGGTCGAGTTTCGTTTAGGTGGCAGGTTTGGGATAACATCACATCGCTAGGATAACGGTGGGCGACTTTTGCAGTTGTGCGCTGAACATAAGCTATTTTTAGCCAGCACTTGCTTTAGACGTGATGCGCGTCGTCATACTTAGTGTTCTGCTTCTCCCAATCAGTCCTGGTCTCAGATAGACCTTATAGGTGTTAGTTGTAGGTGGTGGGACTGTCGTTTTTATTAGAGCACATACTTGGATTCGGACCATTCGTTGGTACATTGTCGTTTTATTCTTGCTTTGGCTGGGCAACGGCCCTACCGGCTGGCTTTCGAGAAACTGGTCGTGCTGTCGATAAAACATACGTGCCAGATTGGTCTAGAAGGCTTCCTTAACAGTTCTAACCCCGAAGTTGCTCATGGTTGCTGTACCGAGATCACAGGCCATTCATGAAGCATATAGTGTAGCCTTCGGCACTGGGGTTCATGGATTGAACAAACATTGGATTTGGGCGAAAATCTTGAATTTGTTAAATTTCAGATGGAACATTTCTCCTGGGAGTTCATGTAACAGGTTTGGGGGAAGTATCCTTAGTAGACTGGAGCGTAGCCTGATCGCTGCTTGTGAGGTTTGATTAATGAAGAGAGTTAGGTAAGTGGAAACCGCCTTTTCTTCAGGACACGCCAACAGTGTACAAGCTTATGCGTCCTACTGGTCGCAGGCGACCGTCTGTCAGTGAAGCTATCGGGGATGCAGATGACAAACCCATCCATAATAAGTCCAGAGGGTTGGATGGCTGGGCGGTGCAGTTTGATGATCGATTTAATTGGCTTACTGCTTCTATTGTGTTGCCGCACCAAACTTGTAATGTAGCACCCCGGTCAGTAGATTTAGAACCGCGCACTAAAACTCAGGTCGGCAATTGCATTTCGGGTCTCAAACGTAGTAGGGCTGCTGGTCCAGATGGTCTCGTGCCGGCACTTTTCAAGGAAAAGGTGTTGGGGAAGGTGTTGGTTGAATCTTTATCACTGTTGTTTCAACTGATTTGGACGACGGAAACCATCCTTTTGTGCCCCGGTCGCTCGATAATTGTTTCCATATTGAGGAACGGGGTCCGGGGCCCTTGCGAAAACCGCAGGTGAATTAGTTTGGCCTAGTAATTATGCGGGTTATAGCATCCATTATACTTCGTCGATTCACTGCAGCTCGGGAGGCAAACACTAGGGAAGAACAGGCGAGGTTTCGCCCTAGTTGACAGTGGAAGATCAGATTTTTACTCTGCGCCGTATTCTGGATCAGTATCGTGTATAACGCCCGCTAACGATTGTCGTATTGCTCGACCATAATGATGCGTCCGATTCAGTGAATCGATCTACACTTTTAGAGTCGCTAAAACGCAGGGGTGTGTTTGAACATATTCTCGACCCTTTATTCCCATACTTTAGCTGCGATTAGAGTTTGCAGTGAACTGTCTGACAGTTTCACCACCAGGTGTGACTTACGTTCACGTTGTGTACTTTCACTGTTTTCGTTTACTTCTGCGGTAGACGAAATAATAGAAGATTGTCTGCGACACTCAAGATGCCAACGTATGTTTCCTACCTGGTGGAAGACTGACTGATTTTGATTATGTTGATGACGAGCTGTTGTTGTTTGACAACTTTGAGGCAGCACAAACCATGCTAAATGCTATTTCGCATTCTGCTAAATGCTTTGAAATGCGCTTTACAGCCTCAAAATGCAAAGTGCTTTTGCAAGACTGTCGTGATTACATAGATTCACTGTTAGGTAATGAAGTCGTGGAGATTGTTGACCGATTTGTATACCTGAGAAGCTGCATCAGTAACGGCAGAGGTGATGGTATTAGCTGATCTGGGACTTAGTGAGGTCTGTCGGCTGTCAGCGTCAAAAACTTGATTGCCACTGGTCTCATTTACTCTGGGTGAGGTCACAAATGTCAAAGAAATTACCCAGTTAAGGAATGAGGGTTTTTTCATTCTATATGCCAGACGTCAAAGGGATACTGGTTTTCGATACACGCCAGCTTTTTAAAATTTTGTGTGGTACATTTACAATGACACCTCTGTTACTTACCCAACTGTTTGCTGTGTCTGTTTAGCGGACTTATCTGCATTTGGTTTGCACGTTGGTCATCCTTAAACTAACCATGCTCATGAATACCTCGAAGCACCTGGGGCCACAGTTATTGAACTTCGGTAGGATGACTATCGTTATTTAGGGTTGCAAGAATTGGGTTTGGTGGTACTCCTGTTTTATACATTGCACTTACAGTTTGTACACAATTCTGACTTACAACTGACGATACGAGTAATCTATTCCCTACATCAGCTTTCGTTCCTTCTCAGCGACATTATATTAACCCGTTGAATTACCACAACAGTTGACGAAAGGATCTGGATGTTCACCTCAGTTTTTCCAGTGACCTTTGAATGTGTAAATAAGGATAGTTTCTCCTCTTGCATATCTTGGCTGGACATTGTTTAGATTGGTTCATTGAACGTTCATTGTACGTAGGTTAGTGTGCAAAAGATATTATGTGAAATTCACGAGTTTCGCTTCTATAGCCTTCAAAAAATCACGTGTTCGTAATTTGTTTTTTTCAGAGTGTCAGTGGTATGTCCCGACGATGGGCCACAGGCTGAGCTGGCATTGTTACGGGGAATTGAGTGCACTAGAAATTCCCCGGAACCTTTCATCAGAAAATGAAACAAATTTGCTTATGCAAACGCACGGGTTTGGCGAGTACCTATGACATCAACCTTCACCAAGTCTGTTTTGCAAGCTGACGTTGTGATAAGCGTGTTTACGAATATGACCAGCGTTATCCTGAAAAACATGGCGCATTGAAACTACCCTTATTCTTATAAACCACTCGATTGCCTCCGGCTCAGTCAAATAGTGAATTCTTGTGTTTTTCACCACTCACTATACAACAGTTTTCCGCGATAGCGGAACTGTTCACACTAGTTTAAACAGGGAACCGCTGTAAACCAGGGACAAAGAACATGGCAAAATGAATAAGACGTCATAAGGAAGCAGCTGGTGTGCGAAACTCAGTGAACACGAAACAACGTTTGTCGTCACGAGACATTTATTGACCGTCGGTCACAGAAGCAATATTGCATGATCGTTCGTCACCCTAACACATACTCACAACTCGAATTTGGATGTATCGTAATGTTTTATTGACCAACCACGTGCAACCAGAGATAATTATATTATCTGTGAATAGTGTTCGCGATTTGTGCAGTTACCACTCACTTATGAACTGCTGTCTTTAGTTTTGAGGTACTCACAAGTTTATCACTGATGAGGGCATGTAAAATGAATTCATATTGTAATTTGTTTCTCTTCGAGTCTTTACCTGGTTACGAGTACGCACTTCACTTTTATTTAGAAAAATAATTATGGACTTAACTCTCAATCTTTAACTAGGTCTCTTTGCACATAGGGAGTTTAATCTCGTGGTTGTACTCGCGAGTTAAGTATTTGGACCACTATGCTAGACTCAGATAAATCGCATGTGAGCGTTCAGCCACAAACACTTTTGTATAATGCGCAACACACACTCCACAAAGATAGAGCGAAGTGAAAAGTACGTTGCTGATGAACTCTGATAGGCATGTGAAAGCTTGGGACGACTGTGGGCCGAATTCAGTGTGCCTTTCTACTTTTGTTCAAACTTTTGAACGCAATTGCGTTTTTGCCATCCCTCCTCACCGTTCTTTTTGTACAGAAACATGTTTGAATTACCCGACTAAGGGCCCTTCATTACTCCCGATCATATTCAGTCCACATGAGCTAGTGTGTTGCCACTCAGGTGCACATTTTATGTGTGAAGCCGGCAACTGTACCAATTTCTGTCCAGTGAAATGTTTCAGGACATGAATAGGAATGACCGCACTATACTACTCGCCAGTGGTAAGGCAGAGGCACATATTTAGGCATTGCAGTAGCCGGGGAAAAATACACGAGGGAATGTGGGAGTACACTCTGATATGATATGGTGTTTTCCATACGTGAACTTGACATTGAAAACCACAACATCCCTGGATCAGTGTTGTGTACAAACGAGTGTTTTTGTTCATGGTAGTGCCGGAGCATGTAACCCATGTGTTCATTTTCGGGATAAACAATCCTTACGATATCCGCGTTCCTGATTCAACACTTCTTCGGTCTATTTTTCTCGTTGGCACTGACATCCTGGATGTACACCATTTTTTGAGAAACTAACTCTTTGTGGATCACCTGAGATTTATTCAACCTGAACTGTCTATGTGCGTAATAGTCTGGGTCATCAAGATAGTGTTTCAAACACTCTCCAGGATGCTGCACTAATTTGGAGTACCTACGCACGCATTTTATTTCACTCTTGCGTACGTGTATACGTAATCGCAGTCTGGACAATGTCATGTTATTGTTACTAAGTTGGCAGGTTATCTTAAAAGAGACGTGTACTATCGGCTTTAACCTGAGCATCACTATGGTAAAGTGACTACAGTTCTGAGGTCAACCTAACCGTCGACTTGTGTACGTTTGTGACATTAGCAAATTGCGCCCGTCCCGCCTGTGTGGGTTTGATAGCACCTGTATTTGTTTTGGGACGAAAGCCCCACCGAAGTACCAAAACATTCGACGGGTCAGAGGGCTTGGGGGATGTCAACAACCTAAGGTGTGATCGGCAAAACAAACTTTCGAAAACCGAGAGATGCCATGTGCTGCACAGGCGATAATAATCTGCTTATAACATGATAAACGTTCATTTCTGTCTTTGGAAGAAGAAAGAGTTTGAATCACGACGGAAATCCTCGAGACTAATTTGTTAAAGTCTTGGGGTCTCCCAGTATCAAGTTTTAAATATTCGGACAGCGCACAGACATTTACAAGCGTTGGTTATCTGGAGTTCAACACAACCGGAAACTGATCAGCCAACTGCGATGCGCGTCTTGAAATGTCCTCAAGGAATTGTCAGCATAGTGCGCTCAGCGATTACGCTCCAAAAATTGACTAGTTTTCGGAAGCCAGTTAAAAAGAAATGGCTACGAGCCTTACTGCTGAACCGGACCACAGAAATTTCCACCCCGACAAAAACTGCTTCTTAAGTTCCCAGGTGTGACGCAATAGAAATTTCTGTTTCTTGAGCAATGAATCAGATGAGTTCTTGTTTCCCGTCGTAAGCAATTGAAAGGTTCATTTGCAATCAACGATTGCACAATATCTGTTAAAACAGTTCTACGGAATAATACCAAGTCAGCTCTCACTGTCGAAGACCGATCGACAATGAGAACCAAGACTCAGCGCGTTGACCCCAGTGTTTTGATGTCAGCCCTGGAAAATAAAGTGTACAGAGAAAGCACATCCAGCTAGCGAGGCACGGGGCAAGTTGTTTTTAGTCCCGGGTCGGATATTACAAAGTAGTCACCTGACTAAAACAAAAGTAGGTAAAAACCGAAGTCATCGAAA
The DNA here is from genome assembly GCA_014338405.1 of Paragonimus skrjabini miyazakii. NCBI lineage: Eukaryota > Metazoa > Platyhelminthes > Trematoda > Plagiorchiida > Troglotrematidae > Paragonimus > Paragonimus skrjabini miyazakii. The sequence continues at coordinate 105,608 of JTDE01001642.1, read as the reverse complement.
GTGTGCAATGGAATGCGACTGTCAAAAATATTATTTATTATAGTTGTTACATAGCTCTCCCCCAAGGCACTAGTGAAAAATACATGTGCCTTCGTTATTCTAGACTAAGAGAAGAACAATTACGTCTCTGCTAATCACAGTTACAGGGTGATAGACGTGATGAACAATGACATCGGGGATTCGGGGACATGGAGTGTCGAGAATGTAAACTGGGCTGACAGGATTCTTTTGTTTAAGTTATTTAGTCTTCGGTGCATATCTTCTCTGTCGCAGCGGGCTGCTCAGTCCTAAAAGCTCCTGATAGTAAAGAGGGTAGTAGGTTTGTCCATAACTGTACGATAGGTAACCGAGAATTGTCTCTCCACGCATCATGTTCAGATCGTCATGTAAACATGTAACATTTTGTGGACACTACAGATGTTGAGCGTCGCTGCTTCTGCTTTTCTCTTCGTCTTGTGCTCCTGTTTAAAGGCTATGTATTCAGGAAAAAAAAGAGTTAGCGTGCGAACTAACCTGGTTGCGAACAACGCCGTTTGGGTTGTGGACCTGGCAAATCGTCAACTAGCTACGAAAGGCATGAACTTGAGTAAACACAAATGTTTTCGTTTCATATTTCAAACTGCTTAATACCTCAGAGAAAACTGAGTAGGCAGATATATAACAGTGCTTCTTATTTTCTTAATGATCGCTAAGTACACGGCGCAATAGCTCCGAGAAGCATGAGTTATTGGGTGGACGAAACGACGAGCACGAATATGCGTATGTTATATTGAAAGATGTTATTTCAAAAAAGAAGATACATTAACTTTCCACGAAACCTACGGGCTTGCGAAGCCGTCTACCTAGACGATTATGCCTGGAGGTAGAGGAAGCAGGGGTGAAGGTTGCGGGAATGTCGATAACCGCTAGGGGTTCCGAGGACGGAACGCTTTTGGTACCACTGGAGGTTCCAGACGAGGAACGCCACTTATCGACAGAAATTATTCCATAAATGCTGGTTTCAGCCTGTCGACGGAAACTGGCTTTTGCCGTTGCTGCTAACGGTGAAGGTTTTCGTGTTTCTTGCGAGGATACGATAGGGACCAGTGTGTAGGGGTTGCAGTGGTTGACACTGGCCATTTGTAAGTTCAGAGACATGAGTACAACAGAACAGCTTAGTGTGCACATGAGCATTTGGTAACTACACTCTAGGCTGTGCCGTGCGTAGCTTTCGCATATGGTGCACCAAACCAGTGGTTAATTTACTGTAATCGTACGGTACTGAAGGTACAAGTGAGACGAGTTCATCGAGTAACCTAAGTGTACAACCAAAAACTAGTTCGACTGCAGTGACGTCTAAGTCCTTCACAACCGTGTTCCGTAAGCCTGAAAAAACTAATGGAAGTACCTCTTCCGATGAAGGATTAGCGTGGGCATTAAGAGCGGCCTATATATACATATACTATACTGTATGTACATGTATTTAATAGTGTAATGCAGCTGCCCTCCTCTATCAAGTACTTCCCATTACACAAGGTGGTAATGAAGGCTATTCCTTATGTGTTACGCTTCTGGGATCCATTCGTAGTTTTGGGAACGTTCGTATGCTTGACTTGAATGTGTCCCGGCCTACTGCTAACTGTGACGGAACGTAGAAACAACCGCGAAAAATTCGACAAGAAACTTGTAATAAAAATAACCAAAGACTAAAGATTTCCAAAACTAAGTTCTCATTTTTTTTTTACTCGTGTATGCGTCCATTTTTTGACTGAGTTGCTACATCGTGAGGTGACGTGTTTACCTCTTAAAAGACCCTGTTAGTGGACCTTGACAGTAAAACCGTTATTGTATTCAGAAGACAGTTGGGGCAAAAGACTGGTCTATTACTGACGAGTTGCCAAGTATTTTGATTGTCACAAGGTAAATGCCAAATATCTGGTCAGCCCTGTTTTAGAAAAGAAGCCCTAGACCCGAGTTTCACCTTGTTAGACCTCGTATGTGGGGTGCGTATTCTTTTTCCGAGTAGGATTTGAATTGGGATTGCTGCACCCGCGAGGTAAACAGGGGTTGACCACAACACCATTAACTTCAGGTTAGATACAAGAGAATTCGTCACATTTGCAGTCTCGGTCAAACAAGACTATCTCTTTAGGTTCAAGCGAATAGTCAATTGTTAGGTAGGTTCCTGGAGTGATTCAAGAGATAAGAAAATCTTTGCTTGTACGTTCCTCTGTCTGTGTTGGTCGGATAGACTTGTGTTACACGATTTATAATTTCAAGGCAAAAACAATCGAAATTAGATAAGAGTAACTTAATGTCACCAGTACAGCATATGCATGACTGTATTCGATTGTAGTGAACGGATGGTTGCTGCATATTTTTGCAAATTCTACCATCAGCCGGTTGAACGATCACATAGTTAATTTCCTCAATTTCTTGTTGACGTGGAGTTCTGAAAAAGCGCAAAAGTTTTAAACTGTGGTTTCATAGATGGGCGATCGCTACGTCTTATAGCTTGTTTCCATCAACGCTGTGATGTTCTTTTACACCGGAGTCATTTCACCGCGCGCTGTTCTTTCTCACATGCAGTGGACGAATGGCCCTCGGTTTAATCAGCCGGGTGTTTCAGTCGCACACTAATTCGGTGCTTGCTGCCAGTTGCCTTATACTGCTCAATGTAGACTAGGCATCGCCAGTTTACAATAACTTGATCGGGAACATTCTTGGCAGCCTGCAGTTTCCAGTTTACTCTCCTACGTCATAGCTGAACGAAACTGTAACAATTGCGTCTGTTTGTGCATTTTGTTGTTGAATGGCTGGTATCTCCTTAGCATTACTGGTGAGCTGTAAAACATATGGGATTAATCGGTTTAGTTTCTTATTAACACGTATTAAACTCTACGCAAAATATATTCGTCTGCCTATCTATAGAAAGCGCTCAAAAATGCGAGATAAATCAAAAATCAGCGGTCCCACAGACGTTCATAAAGGGATAATATGGTGTGTCGTAATTTTTGAGGCTTGCCGTCAAGCGACGTACTACCAGGTTAATCGCATCCATACATTATCCTTCCGAATTATTCAGAAGTACTTAGCCATGTAAATTTCAATCGCGAGTAGTGGTGCATGTTTTGTTTGACTTTTTTTCATGTATGTTTACATCAACTAAGCCTTAAAGGTAGACAATGCGAACTACACTGTTTCAGAAGTAAAATGACCAAGTCACCTTTATGGTGATTGCTTCAGTAGCTAGCCTAATTCATCAGGAATGCATATATGAGCCGACATCTATCATAAATCACATTGTGTATAGCAACAGTTATTTCGAAGGAGACCTAATCGTAAAATATCTGGGATTGTAAAGCTGTTTGTCAATCTGACTAGTATAGAGAGAACACGTAGTTCGCGAGATAAATTCATTCTGTACCCTTTCCAATCGTAAAACATGTAACGCTTGCAATTAACTAAGCAAATGGTTAGCTGAAAACAAGTAAATACTAACCTGTGGCTTCCTGAAGCTACCTTGACCTTGGTTAAGAAGATTAAGGCAGTAACTGGTAAGTCATTCATGGCACACAGCGGAGGTTTGTAGCAAGTGATTAACAAGGCCTTAATAAACTTGTACGTTGTAATCACACAGAACGCTGAAACTACTACTCCGTTCGGTTTGGGTTACATGCCTAGCGATCGATGAGCGTAAGTTTCGGTTGGTTAGCAAACATATGTTGTCCGGCTGACCCAGTAATCGACGCAGCCACTTTGGTAGATGCCTCTTAGCCCATTTTTCCAGCCGTCTATCTGTTCTGCTTACGAGTGTGCAAGAGATACAATCGTGAGTCGAAAGAACGCGACCAGGCTCCGTTATTGGTGGCAAGGACGTACAACGGGTGCACACAGTGAGACACATCTGAGCAACGTTACGGGTCTTATGTAAGCTCAGTTCGTGACTTCGTTTTGGTCCTAACATTAGGTTATCTTCTTCGTAAAGTAACTCAATGGATACTGCCTTCTGCGTTGTAAGTTAGGCCTCGTTGTGAACGCCCCATTGACTGTGATATTCGGTGAACGTTTCAGGATAGCTATACGAACGCAACACATGTTTTAAGCATTTCTTCTGTCGCTCCGTTTGTGCATATTTTCCTAGCTGTGTAGAACAGTGTTCAAACCAGAGGACGTTTGTGCTACGTCGACGAGAAACTGAGGAGATTAAAATACCGTTCGGCTTACGTGGGTTTTCGATATACCGCACTCCTCATCGTCCCATCAGATTTTCTGATAACTGACACATCGAGAAAGGCCATTGAATTATTGTTCCTATGTGAAATGAATGTTGATATGGAGTGTGAAGATTTTTAAATTGTTCTTGATCTTTCTTGATTATCAGTATATTGTCTGGGTATTTCATGTAAAGAACCTGAATGATCGCGTCTGACTGTTCTTGTTACAGATTAGCCATGAAAATACCATCAAGCAGTAGACCCAATGGGCTTCCCATTGTTACTCCGTCGACCTGTTTAAAACTATTCTAATACACGGCGCAGTAAGTCGTTTTTCCCGGATACCAATTTATCAGACATGTTATACAAAAAAGCCGCTGGGATAAGATGCTGAATATTTATTTGACGAGATGTATAAGTGGTCTCGTGAAGCATTACAAACCACACCTACGCGGAAGTTAGCTAGGCAGGTTAGAGATCGGCAGACGACGAGCGAGTAAACTGGAAGTGTGTGGTTTTGGGTTCGCCCCACATCATCACATGGCATGCGGACAAACAATCGGACAGCATATGCCACGGGAAATTTTTAATAACCTAAGTACTACATACAACTAGGAGTTTTGGGACTATTTCCCACATCATGCCGCAGGCAGGCCAGTGAAATTGTCAAGTCGTTATACGGTTGAAATAAAACCTGATATTCCAAATACGTAAAACTCGCATCTTTTGAGAATCGGAGCTGGTGTCCATATTGAACACGGATGAGCCAAAACAGTCACATAGAAACTAGATGGTTTCGATCGAGAGTACATGTGTGAACAATCGATGAACGTCAGAAGAACACATTTTTGAGTTAGACTTGTTGACCGCTTCAAGAGCCGACAGGAGCTCCTAAGTGTTCCGGAGACAATGTTTTGACAATTCATTCCTCATAAGTTCAAAAATGTTTACCGACCGTCTTGCAAGCTAGTGATATGAAGAGTTATTCATGTCAAGAATGTGTCAAACTTATGAATTTTTGAGGAATGTATATTTGTAACTCTTTCGAGACAATTGGTTTGAGACTATAATATTGTGCTGATGAAGTAATGCCATATAACGGTAATGTTTACAACTCACGTGCTATCTACTTTTCGATCATTCACACATTATTAGGCTGGGTGTCGATGTCCAATTTCGTGTTTTTTGAAAGCACTGTGTTAATTTCAGTCAGGCATTCGTTTAGGTATTATCCAGCGTCAACAATCTGATGCCTTTTCGAGATATGTGTTCCACTAATCTAATCCGGAAGTTGACAAATTTCACTTTTAGATCCAGTCATGGGCTCATCTCACAATAGAATCAACTATGTGACTGCTTTAACAGGATGACTCAAACCACTATTACTGGAATCCTACAAAGCTAATATTAAGTCTTAAAATTCATTACGACAAGCGATGCGAAGCCAGTTTGGTCTTTGCGAACTACCTTCTAAATCTGGCGTACTGCTTTACCGAAAAAAGATTGTCGATTATTGTGTTGTCTATGGAGTATGGTGAGTTTCCTGGACAATGGTCTACTGGTTACCGTAAAAATACGGCAAACAGACTACTGTGCGGCTTTTCAATCGTTTCATATTGATAATTATTATTGATGTTCCAAGTTTTCCGTGGCTTCCGGAATGTGTCGGAGAGATATTCGACATACGTCGCTTCGTTCAACTGAAGCCCAGATTGACACAGCAGTAATGTGCCTATCCATCTTCGATTTGAATCTTATGAACGTTTCGTGACTTAAAGGCACGTCTCAATTGCGCTAGGAGTATAGCCTCATATGGCATGTTTGTCTGATAGATTAGAGCCCCGGAAATAGATAAATACCTATTATTTCGGAACGTACACACTCATGGAACTGTTAAGGTGGGAGTAAGCAGCAGAACCAAACTAAAATCACACGAACTGGGAAGCACGTGTTCATCATCATCATAACACCCATGAGCCTGACCAAAAGGTACTGTGGCTTGGGCCGCCGCTCACCTCAACAGTGACGTGGAATATCCTAGAAGAAAACGTTACTAAGAAGGGTGAAAATTATTGAGAAAAGACAAAGAGGAAGAACCGGAAATGGAATGGATACAGGTACGCCATTGACTGCAACACACCGCCATCTCGGATAGCGTCTCCAACCAGCGGTTTGAGTGATCACGATCAGGCAGGCGACACCTACCCACTTTGCTCAATGGAGCAGTCAAGGTCTTCATATTTTGTGACCACGTTGTTGCTTGACCACCACGTGGTTTGACCTAATTGTTGGTGGCCTTAGCATATAATGC